>MU864549.1:0-37298 GCA_033296905.1 Podospora australis
TGAGACGCGTGCCACAACCTTCGATTATCCTGTCATATTCACCGTTGGCGTACTGCCTTGCAGTCTGTATCCACTTTTGGTGCAGGTTGTAACACCAGGGTGGGCACGCGAAAATTCTTTATGGGACTTTCCTCAAGACTAGTGATCCTGGAACCCGTAAGGCTGTTCTAGGGTGGCTCCTTGAAGCGTACCAAAAAGACGGTGCTCCGGGGGACAATCGCCCGATCCCGGCAGGAGGCCCGCCATCGCCACCAGGAGGTGGTAGTGCCGGTCACGATCCCAGTGGTAGAGCTGGCCCTGGTGGAGGCGGCGCGGACCATACGGGCGGCACAGGCGGAGGTTCCGGCGGGGGTTCTGGGCCTGATCCGGACAGCGGTGCTGGCGGCAGTAAGGATAGCTCTGGTGGCGGTGATGACGTGAAGAAAAGAACTTCGGGTATTGTTTCGACGAGTAAGACTCCAACGATTCGACCAACAACCACCACGGTGAGACCAACGACCTCGACACGGAGCCCGATAACTTCGATGCGAAAACCAATCACTTCAACGTCGAGACCAACACCACCTGCCTGCAGTGTCTCCCATGAGCGGCCGGCATCTGTCTCACCCCAGCCTCAGTCGGGCACTACAACCACCACCATGCCGATACGCCCCTCGCCAGTGAGAAAGCCAAGACTTGATCCGAAGACAAAGAAACAAACCAGAGACCCTGCGACTGGAGCCCCTCTTTGGGAGTAAGAACGCGATCCCTTTGCGCAGGTTGAGCCTACGAGAAAAAGCTAAAGTTCGGGGGTTGCTGAGATACAGGGAAATTGAATATATTGGGATATGCTTTGCCACTTTACTTGAATTTTCGCTGCCCTTTTGCCGCTAGATTTCATTCGTTGATTGCTATTAATATACCACATGTTGCGATAGAGTCGGAGATACCATAACGTACAAAAAGCCGTGAAGTGCGTGCGTTGGGGGCTCAGTGCTTAACACACTTCACCTACCTTTCCTAACCTGTCTGTTGGGTAGACATGGATATCACCTTCAACCAGCCGCATGGCTACTGGCTCGAGCGAGCTACTCTTTCTGTAACATTCAGCGAGGATACATCGTCGTATGCCCTCATAACCGCTCCTCAACATCGACGCAACACCAAACAGGAGCGGACATTAAGCTCTGAGTACGCCGTGCAGATGGAGAACCATGGGAACATTCCAGTTGAGATGACGGATCCGGCCCGTGCAAGATTTACGGACGAGGTCAGCAGCAGGAATGCTCCCGTGCCAGGGGCAGCTTCTCTGGCAAGGTCGGTGCAGGAACCCGGACTGCTGGGCCCTTCCAGCCGAACACAGCTACCGACGCTTCAACAGCAGCACGCTTCGTACGAGCCATCATGGCGACACGCCAATGTTCAAGAGCTGGAGGAGGAAGGCCCAGAACCACAAGGATGTGGTTCCGGAATTCACAGAGCCATTGCCACTGACCCAATCGTGGAGTCCCTGCGACAGCAGTTATGAGACCGAGTTGGTGGTGACGTTCCTGTGCACATTGACGTGGAAGAGGTGAATGGGGGAAGCTCTCAGACGTTGACAGAGGATGGAGACAGCACTACCGCTGTAAATGACGATACCACCTGTGACGATATGAAGCTACGGGTATCGAGGAGGCAATGCTGGAGATTTTGAAAATGCCAGGTCTTTTAAGTCTGATAACATACCTGGCGACTCTGCTGCAGCTGTTCTCGAAGCTACGAGCGGGCGAAAGAGAAGGAGGGTTGACAGGAAAAGCATCGTCAGCGAGAGATGATTCCATCCGGTTTTGGATCAAGGGCGGTAAAGAATAGACGCAGAATGCAGAAGTTGCCAGGACCTTCTATATGGTTGTGGTCGTTATGGCCGTTATAGGTAGTTGTTTGTGGCCGTTGTGGCCGTTGCGGCCATTGTGGTGGAAGTCGTGGAAGTTATAGATGGCTGTAGTGGACTGAAGATTCGTGGCAATTGCCAGCACTTGCCCAGAAGTGGGGAGGGGGGGGGAAGGGGGGGGTAGGTAGGTATGCTCGCACAGAAGATTGGGCGTGCCTGCACTACTGCCCTAGGATATCATTCCCCAAGGCCACAAGGGCTTGGGACCACGTAGATAGACCCTCTCCTCTACTTACCAGCCCAAGAGTCTCTTCTTTCACCCAAGAACTCACAGATCCCAATCTAAACGCCCTCCACAACCATACCTACTCGTCCATCAGAGACAGCTTACAAGATGCCTTCGTTCAACCTCCTTTCGGTGATTGTCACCAGCCTCTTCTTCCTGGCAGTGACATGCCTATCTACCACCACTGCTTCTCCCGACGTCGACTCCAACTACTACGGCGTTACCGACCGTGGCGAGTACTTCCGCATCGGTCAGGACCCTGTCCCCGGAAGCGTTGTGAAGCAGACAGACTCCAGCGGCCGCCCCACCGTCTGGTACAGTGAGCAAAAGATCCTCAAGTCTTTCTTCAATTCATCCACCACCGGAAATGGTCCTCACTTCACTCTCATCAATGATTGCGACGACAACGGGAACGTAAATCTGTACTCTACCGACGGCTCCCCTCTTGTTGATGATTGCATGAAGATGTACAACAACATCAAGGGGCCTGGAAGCTGGTACGTCTTACAATCTTCCTTGTTGTATTCTTACGTGGTAACTAACTGCACATCACGATCACCAGGACTGTCTCGGGCGGCTGGTCGAATGAACACCAACTCATCCAAAAGGACACCTGCGCATTCGCGGCGCGATCCACCGACGGAGGATGGCTCTATATCGGGAACGACGATATCCGACTTGCCATCGTTAAAGCCATGTCGAACAACAACTACAAGGATAGCAAGTCTGGACGGGGGAAGGTGGGGGCAGATGGGATGCTGTCGTGCCAGTCGACCCCTGGCATCAAATGGGGAACCCTGCATTGGGTTCTGGACCATAGTAGCTCGTAGCCCGCAGTGAGCTGGAGTCGGCGACACAACGCGGTTGAAACAGCGTGCTTGGACCTGTCTATGAATATAGGGAAGAGCAAGGTTGCTCATTAACAATACGATGCGTTTTCAACATAGGACCGTTTCTGGACAACTGCTGTGTGCGGGGGGTTTCACAAGTGGAAGTGTGGTGTGCCTGAGAATTCAGACGCCGGCCGATGATTGCTCCCACTACCCTGCTAGGCTGTTATTACTGGGTATCACGATAAGGTATGTCATGGGTGTATGCCAGAATCCCTTTACCATCTTTGGTTCTTGGAACCTTTTAATTTTAAGACACGGCTCATGCTCGGTGAAGGGGGCACCACCTACCTGATGTACCGAACGGGTGAAAGCCAGACGCATTATCATGAAAGCCGGCCCCCAAATCTTGTGCCACATTCCCAGTCGGTCATGTGTCCCGTCCGGTTGCTTTACTCGTATCCCCACACCAATCATCCACAGCATAGTTTGTATAACACGAAAAACGCGGGTTGCTGACCGGAAGGGTTTTGACCGAGTAGGGGAGCCGCCTGATCATACCCAACCTTTTTCACTTACGCCGCACTTGGATATATTCCCAACACACGCACATTTGATCTTGTTGAAAACCCTCCGATGTTGATTTGACATGATATACCACAGGCAGATCTCTGGCTAGAAATCCAGTTTCAAGCTTGGGTTGTTTCATGATGGCCGTTGAGCCGCAGAACCCCGAACTTACCCAGTACTTGAATTGCTCCCTCAGCTCTCACCCCGTTCCGGGCAGAGAACATTTTCACCAGCTCGTCGTCTCACCTATCATGGCTGAAATACAAGAGATCCTAACGACAACCGTGACGCCTGGGAGCTTCCTGGCAGCTGTCATTGTCTTGGTAACTGTCCCGGCTCTATTCGTCGCCGTCCGCATCGGCAACAACTACCGCCATGTCAAAGGGCTTTACCTCGACGATTGTGAGATCCTCGCCCCTGAACCACGTAAATAAAAGCGATACTAACAAGTCACGCTGATCGGATGACCTGGTACAGGGTTCTCCATCTTCGCAGTTGTTCTTTTAGCTATCCTGTGTGCCTTGTATTATATCATGAGAACCGGTTAGTTGTAAAAAACAATGCCTCTGGACTGGGCTGCTCGGCTAACCAAGAGCTGCTGATCCAGAAATGACCGATCCCAGCGTGGCTTTGACATACATGGGGCGGGTATGTTGGCGACGTTCCTAGGTATCTCCTGATAAGTTGCCTTGGTTGACTTTTCTTTTCTGTATACAGATCATCACCGCTGTGGGATTCATGGCTGTTCTAACGCTCCACTTCGCCAAGGTCCCTATTCTCATACTTTACCTCCGCCTCTTTGGCGTCAACCGAGCCGTGCGCATCACGTCCTGGATTCTTCTCACCATTCCCCTAGTGCTGCTCCTCGGGGCAGCCATCTACGGTGCCGCCGTGTGCAGTCCCGAGGGGAAAAACAACGCGCAACTCGATCTGGCCTGGCAGCAAGGGTGCATGCAGCCATCGTTGGGGATTGGCGTCTGGAATGGCTCCGTTTCGGTGCTCGTCGACATTATAATCTTCGTCCTCCCGCTTCCCGTCATCTCCAAACTGAAGATGAACTTGCATAAAAAGATTGGGTTACTCGTGGTGTTCCTCGCGGCTTTCCTGTGGGTTCCCTCTTTTTTCTTCCTTTCGTTGTGGTCGAGAATCCTTTTTGTATCCGGCACTACCTTATTCTTGCTGCACTCCTATCTAATCATTGACCCGTTGCTAGTGGAATCGCTGCCAGTGGCATCACACTCTACTTTCGCGGAATAGCTCTCGCCGGTCGAGGATTGTCTGGGGTGGAAGTTGGGTTAATGTTGGGCCAGTGAGTTTCTCTACTAAGTGGTTTTTACTTTGCCTTACCCCAGCCCTTCTTGAAATACCCAGACAGGTTCATACGTGGGATATTGACCCTCAGTCGATGGGTGGATACGGTAGATACTAACGAGGAACATCTTTTTCTAAAAAAAAAACAGCATGGTCGAATGCTCCATTGCCATCATCGTTGGCTGTGCTCCCGCACTTCGATGGTTCCGTTCGAGCCATATCAACCAGCCTCGTCTTTCCTCGGGGCTTCAATCTGCCTTTTCGAACGGCTACTGGGGCAAATACAAGAGGTCGCATAGCTCCATGGACCACCGCCACAAGGGGGGGTCATCATCCTCTCCGGGGGCGGCTAGTTCTGAGCAGATCCTGGTAGGAGGACAACATCATGATTACATAGCCCTTGATGAGGTCAAAGTTCCCCAGGGCACGCGCGTTGTTACGATGAAGCGGTAAACTACGTGCGCTGCCACCTTCTTGTTATATGCCTACCTAGGTAGGTAGTTATCGTGTTTATTCGAACCTGTGGAAGGCAGTGAGTTGTCTGGCGTTTAACGGAAAAGATAATTACGACATAAGAAAGGAAGGGATTCCTCTGCATTTCGGGTTGAGCTCGGTGTGTGATTTGAGCAGGTAATGACAAACCCGCACCGAGAGAAAACAGAGAAATGACGATCAGTTTCTCAACTGCCGAAAATGTCGTACTGTGTATAGGGATTACACGTGTGTGCGCTGTAACTTTGTGTGCATTGCATTTCTTCTGGCACAGTAGGCGCAGGTGGCAGAGTCGAACGCTGTGTGGCAGTGTTACCTACCTACTTGCTCAATCTGTTCTGCAAACACGCGCTGCAGCATTCGTAAGCTTGCGTCACAACAAGTTCCTGCCCGTGAAAGAGTTGCGTCGGGGTGCGGTTACATCCGTCAGACAACCAACCGACCAATTTCTCTGGCGCGATCGCGACATCTCTCTCGGCAAGGTAAGGTAGGTATTTATTTATTTATTTATTTACTCTCTGTGGACAAGCCTCATCTTTTCCTCGTGGAACCATCCCCGGTTCAATCGTCTTTCCCGTCAAAACCACGACCAGCCATCATGTCACAAGAAAACCTCAACGATGCATCATCCCTGACACCGGCCGCCGGCGCTGGCAAAGCTGCCACCGAGCTCAAAGTGATCAACGCTTCCCTGTTCCGGATGGGCACCAAATCCATGGCGCACGCTTACCAAATGCTCGGGTTCAAAACCCACCACGGCCTTCTCGAAGACGTGACCGAGTCACCTTGGACCCAAATCGAGCAGGCCGCCGAGGCCACTTGGCCATTGGTCCCCGAGGCACGTCCGCATCCGCCGTTCACGCGCGCAGACTGGGACGCGGTGTGGTGCGCGCGCGGGTTCCAAGTCGTAACCGACCTCGCCTCGCCCTTTGCGATCCAACTGATCAAAGCGTATCCCGAGGCAAAAGTTGTCGTTGTCCAGCGGGACTTTGACAAGTGGTGGCCGAGCTTCCGGGACGAGGTGCTGGACCGCGTCATGATACAGCCCATGGCAACGATCAACGGGTGGGTCGCGTGGAAGGTGATGGGTCTGCGGACGGTGCATGCCATGCGGAAAGTTCATTTCGGCCTCTTTCATGCGCGGACTCGGGATCAGATAGCTGTGAATGCGAGAAAGACGTATGCCGAGTACTTTGCCGAGATCCGCAGGTTGGTGCCGCCGGAGCGCAGGCTCGAGTACAAGTTGGGAGATGGGTGGGAACCGCTGTGTGATTTTCTGGGGGTTCCCGTGCCGGGACCGGACGTGCCATTCCCAAGGGCGAATGAGCAGGAGGCGCACCGGGAGGAAGTGAAAAAGAGACTGGGCATCCTGTGGGGTGGCACAGCCAGATTGGTCTTGCCGTGGGCAGTCGGGTTCGGCGCGATCGCTGCAAGTTGGCTGTCGCACCTGTATCAGAGTGGGTGAAGTTCTGCTCCCTGGAAACAAACATGAGAGGGAATATCTTTGGTATCTGGAAGGCTTGCTTCCGAATAATGAAGTTTATTTTCCCCCAACCGGCAACGGAGATCCAGCATTTGGCGGGGGAACAGCTCCGAGTTTTCAGCTTCAATATACGTGACTGTAGCTCAGGACTAGTGCGTTCAATCAGTGGCTTCCGGGATGGCGGTTGCGAAAAGCCGCAATGTATTCAACTGGTCGCTGATGCCAGCGGATGGATAAAAGGCTATATAGCCCCGGTGCACTATGCTCCCGGGATAGATGGGAGTCATGTAACGTAGGTAATTTATCCCTCGTTTATCTCCCGCAGCGCTTTCGAAATGTCCTTTTTCATTCCAATCCGACGACATTGAACCTACCTATTAAAGGGTTTAACAGTCCACAAAATCCAGAACCGCTGAATTGGATCGCTCACTGCAGCAGTCGCTCACCTGTCTCCGCCCCTCAACGATTGAAGCCAAAGATGCACTTCTTTCAGGTTCTCCCCTTGTTTGCAGGCCTCGCAGCTTCGCTCGCCACGCCTGTTCATCTCGAGCAGCGTCAAGCAGGGCCCCAGAACGTCCAGATTGCCGAGATTGCCTTCACCGGCACCGGATGCCCGGCACGCACCATCGCAGCGCAAACCGTGTCCAACGCCACTACCATAGACGTGCCCCAGGTAGTCTTCAAGGCTGAATCGGGGCTAAACGGGACCAGGGTGGTCGAGACGCGTCAAAATTGTCAGATCATCATCAGGGTCAACCATGCCGCCGGCTGGCAATTCTCTGTCGTCAAGGCCGACTACTATGGACGTGTAGCTCTGGCCCAAGGCGCCGAGGCCACCTCCAGGACCACGTACTCCTTCTCTGGCAGTTCAGCAGCTCCGGTAACCTATCTCTCTTCTTTTTCTTTTTCTGTTTTCCTTCAAGGATCATCTCCGAGGTCAAAAGTGCTGACCCATGGTGTGCAAAAACAGCGTTCCAGCCAATACTACTTTGACGGCCCCTTCAACGGTCTTTACTTCAGAAATGACCGTTATGTTGGAACAGCCAGGCAATGGTCTCCGTGCGGCTCGGGGTCTTCGCTGAACATCACCTCGGAAGTTCGCGTAGCGCCCATTGGCGCCGGGGTCAACCGGCCTGCGAGCATGGAAATTTTCAACCTCCTTGGAGGAAAGTTGGGACTCAATTGGCAAACATGCCGGTGATCTCGCACTCGCTTGGAGTTGGACGGCATTTAAAATGGGCTGTAGCCCGGTGTTTTGGCACATGGGAACCCTACATCCCAGCTCTTTGTATATACAGTGGTTGGTATAAAATGAGAGGTTCATGAGCTATGTACATACATACGCACAAATCGCACCCTTTGAGGCCGCTCTCCACCACATCCGTCTGAAAAAACATGCTCGGCCTACTAGGTCCGCTTAGATGTCTAATCTCTCGAGGTCAAAGTCCTTGGGGCCGACGTAGGCCGTGTAATCGCCAGTGGGGGTAACACCCTTGATGACCTGAATGTGGTCCTTGGGGATGAAGTATGAGCCCGTGGTGTAGCTCAGGCGAGAGACTTGAACTCTGCCGATCAGCGTCAGACCGTCTTCACTGGGGATGGCATCGAAGGTGCGCGAAGAAGGAGGGCAGGTGCCCTGCTTGACCTCGGGCAGACCAATCACGCCGCCGCCTACGCCGGACGCGGCGCAGTCGTAGCCCAAAGTGTCCATAGTGCCTGGCTGGAACATGTTAAAGGAGTAACTTGGTATTGTGTTAGCTGAGCTATTGCCGATTTGAGAGCAAGAAAACGAGAAGAAAGACATACAAGCACAGGGCGCTGTGGGGGACGCAGGTAGCGCTGAAGTCGCGGATCTTGAAAACGACATCACGCTTGGCGATGGCGGCGGCAGAGGCGACAGCGGCCTGGAAAAGGAGGGAGAGCTTCATTTCGGTGGTTTGAAAAGGGTTGATTCCTATTTGCTACCCAGACAAAAGGAGAGTGCTTTCGAGGAGTGCAAGAAGGAGAAACGTTCTTTTAAACATTTGTGGAACACTTCGTATTTACGTTGGGTTTGTGGAGATGTTTTAACCCGAGGTTCAATGTGCCCTTTGACAGAGGCTTGGCCTACGTTGCCAACTTGCAAGCTTTGCCAAGACCCGGAACAACGTATAGATCCGGCATGAAAAGTGAAGCTATCCCCACTGCCGAGGTTACATTGAGGCTCTAGCTCGAGAGAGCGTAGCAATTTATCGTATTGATGCTTGGCGTAACCTGATTTCCAATCTCAGTGGCATGTTCAACATCACTTGCCCATCACCACACCAACTGCCACGGCCAAGCTCATCAATGGTTTCAAAAGACTGCCTGGATCAATTTCGCGCATGGGCACCTATGGCCCTGGCCAGCCTTCGTGACGTTCATCAACGGCCTAGATCAATCGTGTGCCGGACATGATGTTGGTGTCTGGTGGCAAGGTGTTAATGACTGAAAATCAGCAGCGATGCAGCAACTGTTATTGCCGACATGGTGTTGAGTCTATTGCCGCATGTTACCGATGATGATACTGTTCGTTGCAAGAAGAAAATCTCTTCCTGAAAGGGGGTTTTATACTCAGGGAATGGAAGTGAGAGCGTGCGCCGATCGTTTCGTGGTTTCGTGTGACTCTTGTCATGAGGTGGATGTCTTACGCGTACCTGAGGTGAGTTCTATCGTCAGGGACATCCATGGAGGGGACGTCGGTTTTCTGAACAAGATGATGTTAACATGATGTTGGGTTCTCAACATATGTTGAACGAAGAAGCATCCTGTTATTTGACTTGAGCAGACCTTATGTTGAGACACAACATCCTTGCAATATCATGTTGGCATGCTAACATGTCAACATCACGTTGGGTTGTTGAACATGCTACCATGATGTTCAGTTTGTTACTACGCTGATATTTTTCGTTGCAGAACAAGATTTCTCCTCTCGAGAGGGGTTTTACTCGGGAAAAAGTGGGCCTTGATTACTGGCGTGATTTTAATGGATGTGACTTCTAGGTTGACATGAATTGAATGCCTGACTGACTTTGATCGTCAGCCCCATGGCATATGATGCACCGGGCGATTGCGGGCCGCTGGCTTCCGTGCTGACGAGAGTCAGTCAGATATGGCTCTTTCATCTGCACCTCCACTGTTGGTGTGCGAGTTGAACTTATCAGCAAAGGTTCCGCATTGACCCGCTTCCCACACTGGCACAGGCAACGCTCCCATCACTCGGTCGGAAAAAGAAGGAAAGAGGAAGGCATAGACCGGGAGTTGACCTCGTGAACTGGGCAGCTTTGGAAAGCAGTGTCATGGTCTGTACAAAACTGCCGTGTGCCATGCCCGTTGAGGGTGCTTGCACAGATCGAACCTTCACTTCAGTCTTCAGCTTGACAGCACCAGCCTCCATCTGCGATTGCCACAAGCACGACGGGAGTTCACCACACCAAAATGAACACTGTTGGGGCTTTCATACGCACGCACAGCAACACCATCGCAGCAGTCAGTGCACTTGCCGCAGTTGCCAGCTACCTCGCGACTCGCACTCTCACCCGGACAAGTCGTCGAGTTCCACTTGCGTGTCTTCCCGAATCCAGCGCAGTCAAAAACTTTGTTCAAAATTCAGGGGAGCGCATCGACCAAGACGCATTCGGACTCGAGGGGCATTCTCGATTGTTATCGCCATGGGCACCATCAAACCACATCATGTCTGAACCTGTGCACCCAACACTGTGGCTTCCCACTTTTGTTGCCCTCCAAATAGACGTACCTCTCTCGGTATTGCACAATTACCGTCTGCAACATCCACACGACAGCAAGCAAGATGATGACACGCTTCATCTTGCACAAAAGCTTTTAGCTGCATTTCTGGATGCACGAGCTTCCGACCCTGAAGCCTTCTTCCTCGACAAGAACGTACCCCCATTGCAGTTCACTCCAGGCCACCGTCTTTTCGGGAAGGACAGGGCGAGACCTGCTGGTGCATTTCTGTTGAATGCCTGGTCTTCTTCGGGCAGGAAACCAGTTCAACCAGCCGCGAACCTCCCAGACAGTGCACCGACGCCAGTGTCCGAGTTCCCTTCCAACCAGAGTGCACTCTCGGCAGCAGAGGATGCAGCTGGTGCAGTCATGTACTGGACTTGTGCCAAATCTGTCACCGACCCAGTCGACACCGCAGCGTCATACGGGCTGCCCTGGAGAATCATCAACGGGGGATTTCAGGAGTTCATCGTAGAGAGGGTGTCTGAAGATCGTGTGAGACTTACATATGTGACTGTGGAGGTCTCCAATTTGCACCCGCGAGGGAAAGCAGAGAGGGACTTCAAGAAGTTACCGTGGCTGTTGTATGAGCTGCATGTGCTGTACGCGCAGTGGCTGCTGTATAATACCGTGAGAAGGCTGGCCAGCTCATCCAGGCGATGAGATTCTCGAGTCTAGATGATCACGTTCCGACGAGGGATAGTGATGTGTAAGATATGAGTCTACGATGAGAATGATCTCTACTCGGCATGTATACCAAGACCATAATATATTAATCTGATTACTGAACATTTTCCTCTATGCAACGTTCTTTCACGCGGACTGAAAACTGCGGTGCAGTTGAAACTACATGGCAGACCTTGTTGTTGCACGCGGCCGAACCGCGGACCGCAGTCTCCGCTGCCCGCTCTATGTCCGATATGCAACGCACCCGACCCCGGCCCCCCTTTCGCGTCAGCAACCCCCCTAATCGCCGAAACAAATCTTGGATGCATGGAGCTTTTGTCCCAACGGATCTTGGATACACTTCGACATAAACCCGAGGAAAGCTCCACGGCGTAGAGCAATTGGTCATCTCCCCCTCAACAGATCTTGATCACTTGAAGGCTATATCTTGAAGACCCCTGGCCAACTCTTTTCAGAGGTCAAGCCAACAAGCAGCAACAAGCCTTTTCCACAACCAATCATCACCATGGCACCCACCTCCGGCTTCCCGACCACCGTCCCCGCCTTCAAGATCAAGGCCCAACTCTCTGGTCTTCTTCCCGTGGGCGACATCCACACCGGGTCGAACTTGACAGCTGTCGTATGTATTCCCTCCCTATATTTTTTCGCCTTTGTATCTGATCACGACGGAACTAACGTTTTGGGGAAAAGACCTTCGGCGGAGGCAGTCTCAAGAGCGTAGAAGGCTTCACCCCGAAACTCGATGCCAAGATCGTCAACGGCCACGACTGGTTCCGCGTCGACAACGACAAGAAGCACGGCCGCCTTTCCATCTCGGGTATCGCCACCGACGACGAGGGGCGTTCTTTGCGAGTCATTGCCGAGGGCTTGATCGAGCTCAACGAGCACACTGCTCCTGTTTTGTTTGGGGGACCGGACGCTGCGGGTGCTGCTGACATGCCTTTTGGGTTTGCTGGTATGTCTTCCTCTGCCATATCCAAGTTAATTCAATGCTGACAATGGCATTCTAAAGTTGAATATGTCAAATTCGAGGTGGGTCACGAGGCATACAAAGCCCTGGATAACGCCCTCTTTGCGGGGAGCTTGCGGTTCGGCAAGTCTGCCGAGGGGCTCTATGCGGAGATTGCCGTCGCCAAGATTGTTGCTGGGTCTGGGTTTGAGTAAATGAAGAACGTCAGAGGGAGAGGGACGTAACATCATCAATTTAGGATCAAGTCATGTCATAGAAGTAGCGAGAAAACAAATCAATCCCAACTCCACCTGCGTGTGCGATTTACATCTACCCCCTTCCCCTTCCTCCCCCCCCTGGTGTCCCTCATGCCCATCACTCCGGCGAACCCCCCAAACTTCCCGCCGCACTCCCTCCCATACTCGCACTCCCAACCCAAGCCTCCATTTTGTCAGCGGGGATTAACTCCTCCATCGCCCCTGATAAAACCCTCAGATGATTCGGGAGTAACTCTGTTTCGCTCCCACATGCCATCCCTTTCCCACCTGTGATGTTACTACCCTCCCTTCCGCTTTCGCCCAACATCCTCGAACAAATCTGGATAGCAGTCATCATCGGCCAAATCAGGAACCGATCATGGGTCTTGAACTGCTTCAGCTTCCTCCCCGTTAACTCCCTCCCGATTTGGACGGCTTTCGCAATATCCGAGGCTGCTGCGGTGCATTTGTTCATTGCCTCCACAGCCAAAACCCCCGGTAACTTATCCTCTTGGACCTTAACCAGCGCCATTTCATGCAGAGATATCTCCACCGCAGAGAGATTGATTCTTACAGCCAACGAACGGGGCTCGGTAGAAGAAGGATCCACATGTCGAGAGAGAGGAAAGGAGCGCACGTGGGTGATGGCTTTGTCTAGCGCGTAGTGGCGTTCCCAGAAATTATTGTTTGTGGTGCCTGTGGGGGAGGAAGAAGAGAGAGGCAAAAAGCAGGCGAGTTTGATGTGCTCTATGCACCGCCTGTATAAACAGACCATGACGATGGTGCCGGCGAATGAAGACAAAACGACATGGGTGGAAAGCTCGGTGTCGAGAATCTGGTGCATAGAGGGCATGTTGAATTTTGTTTCGAGGATTTCGTCGGGGTAGAGACCGGGGGAGGGGAGGGGGATGTGCATCTATTCTGTCAGCCTTTTCGTCAGATGGAAAAGGGGTAGGGGACAAAATAGTAACGGGGGGCAAAAGGGGGTAAACTAACGGGACGATCTAGAGCAGAAACCTCCTCGTTGGTCTGGGTAGCGGAGAACGCCTCAAAGACGAACAGCGCCCAGAATGTTCTTCTCCTTTCCTCTACGTCGGCTGCGTCCGTGGCCGGGGGTAGTCTTAGCCTCGCGCCCCAGGAAGCGCCGGTGTACTGTGACACTGAGTGGGAGGCGGAGGTTGAGCTCGCTTTACTCATTCTCCTTGTTGTTGGTGTTGAAGCCCCGCTGTTCAAGGTACTGTCGCTTGTAGCGGAACTAAGATCCAGCCCCATCATCTTTGCGAGTCTTATCGCTCTTCCCAGAGTCATCCAAGCCCTAGCAAAATTAGGCTGCTTGAACTCAAACATGATCAGCAGAGTCAGTGCTTGTAACGTGTTCATGTTGGCGAAGGATTCTCCCGTGTCGCCTTGCCGCTCACAGAGGTCCAAAATGGTGCGGGTCTGTTCGTAGCATTTATCCACGTGGTGGTGTAATTCGGGAACGGAAAGAGAACCAAGAGCGGCCATGGCTGACGAAAGGGCTTGAATGGAGTGGGAGGGAGACGGAGAAGCGACTTCGGCGAAGAAGCGGCGGCGCGAGATCATGGGCATGATCGGGTGGAAGAGGTCGAAGTACCGGTCGTAGAGTCCTTGCATTAAGCTGGGTGAGAGTCCGGGGATCGTTAGACTGGAATTAGAGAGGTTTTGATGGATACTGTGGTTGTGGTTGCTTGAAGTGGCGGTCGTGCTGGTGGGTGAGACGGAAAATGAGGGATCCAGGAGCATGGGGTCGAAGTAGCTGTGTTGAGCAGCGGCATCTTGCATGTTGAGGGGTGACATGTTGGTGACGGAGTAGTCAAGGGATGTCATGTTGTCTAGATTGAAGTTGAAGTTGTCGATTGCCAGGTCGGGCCTGTGTGGTGTCGTTGGTAAGTAAGATAAACATCGAATACATGTAGGGGGGCTGGGCAGGATAAGGGGGAAAACGGATATGTCATCAACAAACAAACAAGTTCACGACGGAAAGTACAAGTGACGCCGAGAGGTCTGAGGATAGAGAAAAGCATGGATTTACTCACCAAACCATGGTTGAACCGTGATGCATCCCGTCTGGAGCCATCCCAATCTCACCAAGCTCTAAGGCTGAAGTGACAGCTGAACTCAGCTCAGAGGGAGGAGATACAGATTTGGTTGCTGGTGGGCTTGGGGGTCCAACTCCAAGCTGAGAACCAGTAGTCCGCTGACCTGCCGAGGGTCCTGGATCCAGGGGTAATGACGGTATCGGATTTTGTATTATCGACTGAAATGCCAGCTGTGATTCAGCTTGTCCTGCAGCGACCGTCAGTATATACGCACCGGCGGCATCGCTGGGAATTCGCAAAAGCACTTACGCAGCCGGTTGTTCATCGCCAGTAAATATCTTGACAAATCCATCTTGGACGGCGCCGGTCTCGATCGACTCGAGTACCGACACGTGTTGCCCATCTTGGAGCATCTTCCACAGGTAGGTTGCTGCCTGTCGCATCGGATCTTTCTGTCCCGGCAAGATCTGCGAGAGTTTTGAGTTGCGAATTAGCAAGTTGCGCCCCAGAAAAAGCTGGAAAAATGCTACAGTGACAGTTATCGGCGTTAACGGGCACGAAAAGGGGCCCGGTCGGCCGAGGATGAGAGGGTGGTGGTTGTGTTCCAAAGAAGCCGCCACTGAAAGAAGAGATGAAATGCAATGCGACATGCAGTGAAAGCGAACACAACATTCAAGAAAGCAAATTGACGAGGATAAATCGATAGAATAGGTGAAAGGTGTCGGCATACTCGCATGCTAGGCGCTTCATGGTCGGGTTTGAAGAACTGTTTGACGCCTCAAATGCATTCACGCTCCCATCGCTGCCCACTTCCGTCTTGCCAGCCTTTTGACCCCCCAGTACCATAAAGTTGTCCATTGGCGCTTCTGTTCCGTGGGTGATGTGGTTGAAGCTATAGCCAGGTTATGAGTCTCAGGATATCAGATGGGATAGTCGGTGTAGCCTCGCTTTTTTCGGTTTCTCTTTCGTCGTGAAAAAGGTATTTATCACCCTTTGTAATCGTAGCTCTTATCTTGTCGCCTCCAGGTATCCTCTTCCCAGGGCAGTCTGACGCTGGAGCAGCGCCACAGAGCTGCATGTGGGATTGTTTCCAACCCAGCAGTTAGGGGTTTTGTATCGACCCATCTTTTCCGGTTTTGGGGTATGTCCATACGCTGACTGCATATGAATACACTGTCTTTTACCGGCGCCCACACTAGTGTCACTTGACCTGTCCAGTGCTCTGTCGTGTTACAGATAGCGGAATGTACCATTGCAGATTCGTCAGCGTCGTTAGGTGACGTGCTGCAGAGTCGCTTTTCCCCTATCGAAGGATCACCGATTGGGTGCGCGGGTTCTTAGCCATTGACGCAGTTACCTGGTACCCCTGGTAAGCAGTTGGGTCCGAGTGTTAACAAGTGTAATAATAATAATAGCTGGGATGGTGATGTCTATAAGCCGCGAGCAGTGCTTCCATACGGTAGCATCATGATTTGTTCGATCCTGTGGGTTCCCGACATCATAGTAAGGGCAGCAACAGCACGCGTAGCCGGACTTTAAGCCCGTTTAGACGAAATGTTTGTATCCGACAAGGGGGAATGAAACACGCAATGAGAGTTAGTCAACCGAGATACTGATCGTCACAACAGTAAAGAAAGGCTTGCAGCACGCACCAGAGACGGAGTGTATTTTGTAGCGAGGCACTTCAGTTTGGTTGGTTTTAGGGTGGGGGATGACGCCGTGGGGGAATCGATCTCAGTCATTCTCTCCGCATACTTGAATCGATGTCCAGATACCCAACAGGTCTCAAGTTCGATGTTCAAGGAAAGGGGTGGGGGTCATCCATGCATACAAGGTGCAGTATTGATTCCATCAGCCGGGATTGAAACATATTCACCGCCACATGACTTAGGTCAGCATCGGAAGGAGACGCCAAGATGCACGCGGTGCTGTAAACTGGCTCAGGGCAGTGCCGGACGGTTCGGAACAGTTCCGACAAGCAGCGGAACTGCTCGAGCCTCCTCAGGATTACAAGAGGATCCGTAGGATTAGTTTCGACCAGCTATTAGGTGATCAAGTCTTCTGCGAGGAAGAAGCAGGTAGTAAAGTGAAGCTCTAGCGACACACAGTTCAAATGGATAACCTGGTTATTATTAACAGTTTCCGGTATCGGCAGGTTTGGAACTTTGGTGCAACACCCAATTGGACACTGTATATCCATCACAAGTCAATCCAGTTGGATGCTACTCACTCTTGAGATTCCCGAATTTATAGTCTTGTGTACGGAACCCGAAACTCGACAGGCGTTAAGAGGTTCGGTCAGAATTGCTTCCGTTCTTTGACATGAGCATCTCGAAGGCAATTTGGTGATGGTGGTTGCAGAATGAACACCCAAGCAGTAAACATGAACCTGCGGTCTGAGGGTGAGATGGGACCTAGACCCACAGCGACCGTGGAGACGATCTTTGCAGATGGAGAGGCAGTGCACCCTCGTCATGACAACTCTCTCCATGGTTGAGCCAGATATAGGCATATTGCGAAAAAGATTGAGGATTGAACTTGAATTGCAATCAGAGAGGATCTACGATTTGACTTGGGGGTGGGATCACGAAGCGGGCTTCACACCGCTTTCATGCACTACTAAACAAAAAACAAAAGGATTAGAAGGTGTCTCGAGTCAAAAATCGAATCTGAGCGTTCAGTCCGCCTGTATTCTTCTGAATGATGAAATGTAGTCTCGTGCCCGCGGATGTGATGAAATACGGAATCTGCATCAGTGTTGTATCGCACTCGGGGCCACCATTGGTCGCAGATTGAGTGATTGAGTGGCTTGAGACATATCCATTGAATGCTGGGCGACATTTGCGTAGTCCCTTGCACCCTACCCAAGTCTGATATGGTCAAAGCTCGTGAGGTTTCAACGGGAGGTTAAACTATCCCTGGTCGAGTCAAGCGTTGTTTTTAAAGCACATTAGTGTTGTTTGGTGGCCAGAAACGGCTTAGACAGTAGCCCTGCTGCAACGACTTCGCCTCTTACTGAGTTAGGTAAGTTCGATTGTGGCCTCTTGGTGTACACAGAGATGAAGATCTTGACAAACAGGCTGAGCATTTACGTGCTGCAGTTCTCGAGAAATGATAGACTACTTTCTAATCATGATCAGTCCACGACGTCAGTTCTTGTCATCTCAGGAGTGGAGGATTCTCTTGCGCGCACAGGGGCTCGGAGGCTTTCCTTCTCGGCTTCGGACATAGGCACGGGTTCCGGGTAGAATATGCGTTCCGCCCCGGCCATCTGTTGATCCTGGGAGTAGCTACACCGAAGTCAGTAAAGGCATGGCTCTTTTTGACTCCGTAAACCACCGACTTGGGGCCTCGGAAAAGCTTCCCACCTGCGGGCACTCATGTTGTGCGACCGCATACACCCGCAGGCTTGGCAGTGCCACCTCGTCGGCCGGATCGTTCGCTTCTCGACTATCTCAACTCGGCCGCTGCGGTTCCGTGGATCTTACAGATAGTGCAACACACCCAGGGCTGCACATAGCACTTCCGCGTCAGCTTTGAGTCGAACATGCTGTGTTGCTTGTGCCAAGACCACTGCCTCCATACACGAATGCTCATAATGAAACTTTCGAACGATTAAATTGCCTCATAACTCATAAGGCCGCGCATAAGCATAGAAGATCTGGCCAAAGGGAATCATTACCTCGGCGGCGAGAACTATCCCACTTTTAGTGGTCTCGGACTCATTAGGACGGGGTTTGAAAGCTGCCCCGCGCGCGGTCCGTATTCGCAGTCCAACACGCCTCCCTGAATTGGACCTGGTTCGGTTTCTTCATCAAGCGTGTGATAGCCCCGCCTCGACAAAGATTTTGTTCGACACTATCATACCCATCCACACAACGGAGAAATTAGCGATCAGGACTCAAACATTGAATCTCAGAAGCCACGTACCTGCTGCCAAACTTGATCATTCACCAACATCCCGTCTTCCGCACCACCAGGAAAGAAAACATGCCTTTCTACAACCAAAACACCACTGCGGATATCGTAGCTGCTGATGTTGCCGCTCAAATTGAGGGAAAGGTCATTCTGACGACAGGCGTGTCGTCTGGAACTCTCGGTGCCACTTTTGTTGAGAGTATCGCGCAACATCGGCCGGCTTTGTTGATTCTGGCAGGGAGAAGTTTGACGAAGATCCAAGAGACCGGGAAAGCCATCACCGCTGCTTTCCCTGCTGTCACGGTCCGGCTTTTGGAATTAGATCTGTCGTCGCTCGCCGCGGTTCGCAAGGCGGCCGAGAAGGTTAACGCCTGGGACGATATTCCCCACATCGATGTCCTGGTAAACAATGCTGGGGTTATGGGTGTGCCTTGGTCCAAGACGGTAGACGGGATCGAGTCGACATTTGAGATCAACCACCTGGCTCACTTCCTCTTCACCAATCTGATTATCACCAAGCTTCTCGCGGCGAAGAATCCACGGGTTGTGAATGTCGGCAGTGAAGGTCATCGCTTCAATCCCGTCCGTTTTGGCGATTACAACTTCCACGGTGGCTCTGCGTACAACAAGTGGCAAGCGTACGGTCAGAGCAAGACGGCCAACATGCTCTTTTCTGTCTCGCTCGCAAAGAAATTGGGCGGTCGATTGAAGTCGTACTGTCTTCACCCGGGGTTCTCGGGAACACATCTCGCCGACCACATCGATTGGCAGCAGGAGCAGGTGGCTATTCGTAAGTTCCTGTCTCTCCAGAGATAGTGATTTGACAAATACTGACGTTCGCGGAATCTTTCAGAGGAGGTGGAACAAGTACTTGGAAACGAAACCGGGCCAATTGAGTTCCGATCACCAGCGCACTGCGCGGCGACGCACGTGTATGCTGCTTTTGATCCGGCCTTGGAGGCCCACAATGGGGGCTATCTGCTGAATTGCCATGTTGCGGATCCCTTCGTGGATACCGTGAAGCCATGGGGAACGAGCGAGGTCGAGGCGGAGAAACTCTGGAGATTGAGCGAAAAGTTGGTCGAGCAGAAGTTTACGTACTGAGTAGGTGCCGCGGTGTCGAGGGGAGTGTGTGGAACTTGATTCCGTAGTCGGAGCAGCAAAATGAAAATATCCCGAAACCTGTGTAAGATATGGTGGCCGCAATGATGTTGTCAAGCACTTCGTATAGATGGACTGATCAGCACTCCTGGGGACGATCCCGTCAGGTGCTCGTAGGTGCCCACCCAAAGTTCGGCTCCAACTTTCGGCAGCAACAAAAGTGGAGATGAGTGGTGTTAGTGATCCATAGGACATCTTATGGTAGAATTAACTAACGTTAACTCGAGGGTTGCGATGAACAAAACCTTTACACAAACCCTCCCGTTATCCAAGGCTCAGAGCGCTGTCAGAACGCGAGCTGCAAGAAAAAAAAAGACGGGGCGGTAGTCAGACGCACTGCAGGTTAATCTTTATTTCTTGACTCACCTCTCGTCTAATCGCGCGTATCGAGAACTTTCCAAACTGTTGCTAGAATCTTCCTATTTTGTCTGATAAACATAGAAAGAAAGGGTGTGAGTCAAACCGCGCAAACCTGATTGTGGTTTCCCAGCCTCGTTAAATACTTCCGCTTTCCAGTTTTCCACTTTAACCCATTCAGATCCAGCGTTGAATCTCCCAGGCGGAGAAGTTTATACGGGAACTCTCGGTCGCTTTCTGGCGTCAACAGCGCCAGTCAACCCGATCTAAGCGCTCGTCAAAGCCACCATCCAGGACTATATCATCGCAAGACTGAAGCTCTAATGGATACGGCAACGACATGTCATCGTGAGCTTCAAGTCGTGTCGCCGTCAACGCCCAACCTTGAGCTCCGGGTCCGAGCTGGTGAGGACGCCACCAAGTTTGAACTCCCGGCTTAAATCTCGGCTTCATCGACATCAGTCGCCTCAAACTCCAGAAATCAAGCGGGTCTACCAGCCTCCTCATCACCGCTCAGCTCCCGGAAGAGCAAGCCGGTTGCCGGGCGGAAGATTCCTCATCATTCCCGGCTCCGCCGAGGACAGCCTTTTCCTTGTTCATCTGATCTGGAAGGGCACTGAGTCATCGCTTGCCGTCTTTCCACCTTTACATGTTTTACGCGTTGCCGGTGTTACGCGGTTTCCCCGGCCAAAATCTAGCCTTACACTCCAGCAGTTTACGGAGCTACAGCGCCTTCATTTCACCTCTACGGCTTCCTGAGCCCCCAAGGTAATGACGAGCAGAATCACGGTCACGATTAAAAGGCGTACGGCTTTGAATCAAGTCTGGAACACTGGGGCACCGGCTTCCCAATCACCCACTGATCTGCCACACCAAGTATATAATGACCCTTTCTCCAGCCATTGGACCCATTATTTTCCTTCTTTCTCCATCAAAGAAGACCAGGGACGACGAACACTTCGAGTACCCATTTTGCTGTTAGTTTCATCTTCATCAAGACAGACTTTGTGTCTAGCACTGCGCTTGCTACCTAGCTGCCAACGGGAATACAGCCCTCGCTTTAGTTCTCAGGCTCTTTACATTTCTCTCATCTTATCCATCTCTCATTTCCTGCTCCCCGGCATCCACCATGTCTCACAAAGAAGACCACACATTTCTTGGGGACGGACAAGCCTACAGCCTGGTGACCAAGATGACTGAGCACCCCAACCCAGTCGTCTCCGCTGCCATGAGGGAGGAGCTGGCGATGATGGTGCGCGGTGGCATGGGGGTTGCTGGTGCTAGGGCCATGGACCTCTCCATCGCTGGCCGGGCTTTATCTTCGGAGCTATCTAGACCCAATGCAGAGGGTAACAATATCCTTGCTGCCGACGTTCAGAGTGGTCGAGGTAAGCTCTTCTATCTTCCTTGTTTGGGAAGACTCTTGTCGCTAACTTGATGATGGCCACAGTAACCAAAAAGGCACAACCCGCACATCAGTCAACACTTTCTTCTCCGTCTCATAATTCCTTGGACCTCAGACGTCGTGGATTCACTCTTTTTCAGGACCACTGAGTCATATTCGATTCAGTTCGTTGTTACCTGATCGCTTTTTCAGCATAGCTCTGAAGGCCCTTCAACCTTGAGAGAATTACGTCGTGGTCGTCACCGTCGGGCCTCAATCTCGGAATCTTCAACCGGCTGCCGGAAGCTATCGTCATCGCCCCCGACTTTTCTGAAGTTCCGGATCTTGGGGAAGTGACGTCGTGGTCTACATCACTGCCCGGACCCGCCTTAAGCCGGTCGGCGTAAGCTGTCGCTATCACCCCCGGCTTTCTTGAGGACAGCCTTTGCTTTCTCGGAAGACGTAGTCATATCTAATCTCTTCCGTTCATAACCCACTTCTTTCTATTGTGCCTATCTGGAGCAATAATAAGTCAGAGATAGTAAGGGCGGCCTTGAGAACGGAGTTCCAAAGAAGTGGAGGATCTTCTTCTTGACTCTACAGCTCCTATGGTTGTCCTATCCCTCCCATAGGTGCCGGTATCACGAGGAGCAACGAGTCATAGATGAGCTCCGCTGAGGACGGTTTTCACCTCACTCATCTGACCTTAATGAGGACTTAGTCACAAGGTTTTCTTGTTTTGTTGAGGTCAGAGCTTTGTTTGCTATCTATAAGAGTCATTGCTCGCGCTCTTCCCAGCCTCCGGTATCTTGTTGTCGTGGGGACGCGTCTCAACACCACCACGCTTAGGGGGTTATAGGGCCTACGAATTCACCTTTCCAGCTTCAGAAATCCTAATCACGAACGCCAACGCGTACGCAAAATATATAGGTACAACACGAAATAAATACGTCCTCAACAAAGAATATTCCGGGCCAAAATGGGTCCCCTGGCTTCTAATCAGCCAGTCCTCCCCAGGATGGGGATATAATGACCCCTACCCCCCAGGTTCTTGGATCTGAATTCCTCTTCCTTTCCTCTTCATCCCCCTAGGAGCTGAGCCATACTCGCTTTACGTTCTGACGCAGACAAGAACTTTCGCAAGTTGATCCACAGTACATGCTTTTCACAGAGTATTTTACTAGCGATCCTTCATTATTACCCAACCGTTCATTACTGCTCAAGCATCTATTCGTACCCAAGTGTTCTCTCCTCTCTCTTATTTTACTATGAGTTCAATACGATAAGGGATTACGATGTCTTTCGGGGAGGACTCCATGTACGAGGAGGTTCTGGGCCAGCTCTCTGACGGCGAGGCACACGCTGTGCTTCGCGATCTTCTTCATGACCTCGACCACAATGTGGTGATGGCTACTAGAGAGAGGCTACTGGACCGCGTTGCGGGAGTGCGGACTGGTGTTGCCAGCCATCGTGCTGTTGACGCTCCAGGTCGTGCTCCTAGCTTTGCACCAGGTAGCCGGACTGCTGTTCCCCAGTCCCGAGTTCGTTCCGATCAAGATATGTTTCCCTCCGAACCCCGTCTCTCCTCTAGTTTTGTTCACATGCTAACCTACCGTTGTAGACAACTTCCATATCTTGAGAAAGAACCAGAACTCTGCAGTTGCTGCCGGCGGTGTGCAGTCCGGAAGGAGTAAGTAGTTGCACCTCCCACCTCGTGTTTTGCCTCTTAGTCAAGCCAGGACACATTTACTAACTCTTTTTCTACAGTTTCCAAGAGGCAGACCTCGGCGGTTAAGCAGAACTCTTCGGCCTCCGAGACGCATACTCAGACTCGTAAGCGAGTTGTCACAAGAACGTTAACCGCGGTACGCAAGCCGTCAGGTGAAGTTCGGACAACCCGCAAAGAGAAGGAAGAGGACGTTGCGAGTGTCTCCCACAAACACTGATTTTCTGCGTTGCAGATAGCAAGTTGAGATTGAATCAGAACGCCGGTGCCCTCAGCCACGTCCAACATGGTCCTTGTATGTTGCTTCCCCCCGCAATACCCATGATAGGGTATCCGAATCTAACCTTGCATCGCTACCTAGTCACAAAGGATGCAACCTCACAGACCAGTAAACACGTGGTCACCACCACGTGGACGACTGTGTCCAAGCCCAACGAAGTGTGCACGACCACTCGGGTTCGCGAAGAAAAATCCTTCAAATCGACCCAGAAGAGCAGTGCACGTAAACAAAGCGAGAAGAAGATGAGCACTCGCAACCGTCAAGGCTCCGGCCTGACGTCGATGATATCGATTGGTCTATCTAGAAGATCAACTTGAGGGCTCTGTGTATGATAATCTGTATGAAGTATTTGTGTTTTGCTTATGGCAAGGTCTTTGGGAAAGCGGGGGGTTTTTTTTTTTTTGGTTTTTCTTTTTGGAGAAGCATTGTTATGGGATAGAGATGGCCGTTTTGCATTCGACAAGGAGCAAAGGATTCTCTTTCGGTCAGGGAGATGCACCACTGCATAAATCGCAGGTGCTTCGGAACATACCATAAAATGGAAAATGTTTCCCCGCAGAAGACGATCATCGTCAATCTGAGAATGCCTCCTCTATTTTCGGTGACCCTACTTTCACTGAACCCTAGGTGACAAGCCTTGCGGTAAGCTATTATGTCTAACCCCACATTGATCCGCTAAACCCCACCATTTAACGTCTCTGTCAGATGTGATCAAGATGCGTGGTTTCAAAACGTATGTTTGAGCACTCAGGACCTCCATATCAGAGTAACGCAGCCTTGTTGTCTCCTCGTGTATCTCTTCAAACCTGGACTAGCTGTGTGTATAGTCCGCGAAAACACTCCTGGACTACCTACAACATGCCAGCTCGGGAGTACCAGCACGTCCTCCAAAGGACTAGGCCCCAAGGCAGGAAGACCCACCTTGTGTCATCGGCCAGTTGAAACTCGACGATGCATTGGGGATAATCATGGAACTGAACCCAATGGATCTGTCTCATCATCCTGTGATTCTGTGATTTGAAGATGCTATTTATCGCATGTATACACCGCTCAACTCCCTTCTTCGCTTGTATATTTGTATATTAAACGCCAGCTCCCCAAACGCTAGTCCTCATCTTCCCCTTCTTCGTCAACAACCTCCACCTCTTCCTCCACCTCTTCCTCCACCTCTTCGACAGTAACCTTGACCTCTTTCTCAGTAACCTCTACTGGCACCTCTTTCATAGCGACGTCCTTGACAGCAACCTCCTTGACAGAAACCTCCTTGGCAGAAACCTCCTTGGTTTTCTTGCGCTTCATCTTGTTCTCCTCAGCCTTTGCTCGCAGTTCGGCTTCGTAGGGGCTGAGTTTCTCAACCTCGGCCTCGTCATCGGGAAGCGCAATGCCCGCCTGTCGTAGAGTCTCTTCCTAGGATACGAAAGGCGGCGCAGGTGGACTATTTATTCGTGACCTGTCAAGCATTCTGCAAATGCCATTCGCACGTCAGCAAAGGTCATCGCCATGGCTCTATTCCTCGAAGAACGAATCATTTACAAACTGGCGCGAGTGAGAACTTACCTCCTCCGCGCCCTCGCCCTTTTCTGCTTATCGTGCATATCCATAAGCTCCTGCTGCTCTTTGGTCCTTATGGGGATGCCCGGCCCAAGCAGCTCTGGTTGCTGTGCGAGCTCTCGCAGTAGAGCATCGTACCCTTCCCTGTCTTCCTCGCTCAGGAGCCTCCTGTTGGACGGACCCGGGTCGCCGTCGTCAGGTTTCAGTCGACCCGCTCGTAGTACAGCATGGTACTCTTTATCCGGGTCGCCGTCGTCAGTTTGGTGTGCCCTGGACCTGCTCGACGGACCCGGGGCACCATCGTCAGCTTGGCGTAGCCTAGCAACGCCGGCCTGATTGGCACCTTGAGTCTGCCGGGGAAGCCGGATCCGGTGCACCCTGATTCCTGGGTGATTGAGGTTCAATCCGATCGGTCTGTATGGGCCGAATAGTCGGGGTGGGCCGCTGGGGTCACCGTCCCGTTGTGTCCATAAATTGATCCAATCTTCGATCTCGAATGGAATAGCCATATTTGCGTGAATGTCAGTTCGAATAATGCGTGATAATTCTCGGCTTTGAAATGACGATACAGGGTTGAGGTAGTACTGGGAAAACTACGTACATTTGGTGGAAGAGACGGAGGAATCATTCCAATGGAAGGATTGAACCCAAGAGGTTCAGCCAAGGGAGGAACGGATGGAGCTGAATGGACAACCTCGGCAAGGCCACCAGTACCTGAGGGAAGTCATCAATCCTCGCATCAGGAGAAACAGCGGGTGGAGTTGCGTTTGGGCATATTGATGATGAAAGAGGCACTTCTCGGCAGGAAAGGGGAGGGGGGGGGAGGATGAGGTTGCCTTCACAAACATCCAACCCTCAGTTCGCCAGGTTCAGCTGTGACGAAAGGCCAAGGCCCTGTGGTTTTTTCCGCTGAACGCCCGTCAACTCTCGGCCTTCCACACCTTCGAATAAACACGATAGGCATTTAACTAGAAGTTCAATAGACGCATGTATTTTTATTAGTCATCATTAGGTAGTTGATACAGACTAGTAGTATTGCACAGGTGTGAAGAGTTTACATCTCGGCGTGTTGTCGAAATAATCAGGCCCCAAGCCCAAATATTGCATTGATAACGGGAAGGCAGGTAGTTCAAATTGAGCCCTAGAGAAGTATCCGAACTGAGTTGCGATTCCGCTTATGGCAACCTCTCATCCTAGAACAATCCATACCATCCAATGATAATACTAGTCAAACCTGGCTATCGATCTCACACTCGTTGTGACAGTGGTCAAGGAGTCGATTCTAGTGCTTTACAAACAGCACCAAAGATTCACTAGTCCGACTAGTAGTTGTAATTGTAGTCGAGAAGGCGGATTTCGCCTAGTGGCATGCGATGTGACCCATTCGCGACCGCGGCGCGAGGCCTCGTTGCCGTCTGCGTACGGGTAGGCTGATGACGAGTGGGTTGGCGAGGACTATTCTCACGGCCGATGGGCTCATGGCGAACAGGGACATGGGGAATGTATTCACGACGGGGAGGCTCCTGGCGGATGAGGTTATGGCCGATGGGATCATGGCGATTTTGTCCATGACGGACTACTGGTTCATAACGGATGGGACCATAACGGACGGGTTCATGGAGAATGTGGACGCGGCGGATGGGCTCATCACTGGCACTTGGACCAGGCAGAGTTCTCATCGGCAGGTACCATCTGAGACATAGGGGCGATGGTCTCTCCAGGGATGGAACCGACCACCACACTGGCCTCATGGGCGACAGAGGTGGGCTCCTCAGGTTCTCCAGCGCCCAAGGTCTCAGCCTTGCGCTGCGCGGCTAAGGTAAGGACCTTTTCGTGCCAGGCACACTCCTTCTCAAAGATATAGTTGGCTTCGATCTCCTCATATTCAGCAGAGAGGGCGTCCATGTCAGAACCAGACAGGAAGTCGATGTCGTCGGTAGCGTCACGCAGTGCCATTTTGATTTGGGATGAGGTCATGGTGACCAGGCGAGAATGCGGCTGTGATATTTATTGATGATGTAGGATTGGTGACGGATTTCGAACTTGGTTGTTTATAGGTAGGTAGTTGTTCTTGGTTGCAAGAGCGCTGGTGCCGAATCAACAAGACCAATGCCCAGCGGGGCCCTCACAGCAGCTTTCAGAATTAAAATAGAAACCTTCGATCTGCCATGGTGGGTAATAGAAGGTCTTCGGTGTAGCAAACGGTCAGCCAGGCTCCTTTCCAAGCTAGTCCGCCCGTTTCCATCAACCTACCTCTCCATCCTGCTGACTGAACGAGGTACACAGCTGCTTGTGAGTGCAACTAGCCCCATTGAACTTTTTAGTGTGCATCATATATATATATATGTATGTGTCTCTGGGCTGCTTCGTACGTGAAGTCGAGAAGTTCGGCCCCTCCCGTGGCCAAAAACTACATACATACATACATACTACAGAACAATCCACGGCACGATTTATTTCAAAGGACCACTACCTTACCTACATGTAGTCCAAACCCACGACAGGTTGCTGAATGACAACGATTGACTCCGCCTTGGACTCAATATGAAGAGAGGAATGACTCGAATTTAAGGACTGGTGCATTTGAATGTAGCAAACTGGTATTGGTAGGAGTTATGCCTCAGATTCCTGTCACTTACTCTCATGTTGGTGAAACTGATTTCACTGTACGTTGATGACATAGGTCTCTCACTGATCTCTGTATTCATGGTCAGACCAAATCATAGCATAACATAAACGATAATTCTAAACTTATTTAACAATGGTCGGCTGGTGTAGTGGTTATCACGTTTGTCTCACACACAAAAGGTGCCAGGTTCGATCCCTGGGTCGATCAATTTTTTTCATGTTCCTTTCTTGGTTGGACCTGAGCTGACTGAGCTCACTTTTTTCGCGCCGTTTCTATGCTGGAACGTACCTGGCTGAACATTTGCTGCCACCTCACACCGTGTGGCTGGCCGCCCAACGTTTTGCAATTTTCACGGTCTGTCTGCACTCGAGCTCAACGGCTTTATGCCCAAAACTACACACCAGGAGCATGCTTTGTTCTACATTACAAAGTCAACAAGGACATTGTTTAGCATCAGATACACGTCAGTCTCAATCGCGGGTCTGAGAATGACACCAACACCTTGCCCTTTGTCAATGCGCAGAGACGCTAAACGGCTCGAGATATCCAGTACCTATGTTTTCTGTACAAAGAACCAGCTCCGGTTTCCGAATCCCAAGACAAGGTACAATGGCATTGTCAGAACCAAGACGCCTCTGAACGCCTATCGTTCGGTTATACGTTCCACAAGCGTGATGATTTGCGGACAACATGGCTGTTCTCGAGGCATTACAGCCATGCGTTGAGATCTATATGATCAAGTACCTCTCAGCAATTGGAGAAGGAAATCTCATCATCATCCAACAATCATCAATCATCTCGATCTCCTTGACGTACAAAGCGAATCACAGAAAACTTCCAAGCCAATATCAACTTGATCAAACTACCTAGTTTTCAAACAACCACCAATCACCAAGAATGGCTGCTTTTACCTATCCATCTCAGCTGGCTACTCAGCGGACGAAAGAAGAGTGGATCAACCACCTTGCCCAATCGGGCATGGAGCTCCCTCTCACTCGGTGCGATAACCATGCGCCCAGCATCTACTTCCGTGTAGTCTACGGCTTCGGGATTTCCCGATCCAACCAAGACCGACGCAGCGTTCGAATACCTCGGACACTGTCTCATCCGGGCCTTCCACCAATTCCCCCAGCTCGCCGGTCAGGTCAGCCACGAAGCCAATGGTAACGTCCGAGTCAAGTACTCCTACGACCAAGAAGATTTCAACATTTACCATCAAAACTTTTCCCATGAAGTATTTCGTCGAAAGGATCTGGTCTGTTCTGAAAAGTTCCCCTACGAAAACTACGATCAACTGGTCCGAGCCGGAGTGCCCCCAAGCCACATGGACAAGGGCCTCCTCTCCCTGTCTCCAAACCACCCCACCCCACCGGGGTTCTACCACCCCCTTACACTCCAGGCCAACTTCATGCCCGGAGGTCTGCTTATATGCTTCAGCTGTCACCATAAGGTGCTGGACGGCAAGTCGTTCACGAATTTCCTGGAATTCTTTTCCGGCAAACGAAGACTTGAGATGATCCCAACGCTGTTAGCATGCGAACCCACCTACAAAGCCAGCTCGTCCGAGAGCAGGCGGGCACGTATAGCCCAGCAAACCTCGCAGACGATGGCGACAGTGAGCCACCCTTTTTCAAAGCCCTCACCCCGGCTGAGGCGCACGTGCTCACTTTCGGCGCCGCACAGGTTGACGAGCTCTATGCATATATCACTCCGCGCGTAACTGCGCTTCAACAAGAGAACAACGTCCCTCTGTCGCCGGTAAGCAAACACGACCTCCTCTGCGGGCTCGTGTGGTACTACGGCATCCGCCGCTACGGCGTCTTGGATTGCTCCTCCTGGATCGACCTGGGCTCCGACATTTCCTTCGGCATGCCGGGCACTCCGGACCGTAACGGGGAGGGTGGCAACATCGACTGGTGTCGCAAGACCTACTCGGCCAACGACGGGAGCATGAACATCCTCCCGCGCCACGGCCGGACAAGAGGCAACGCAAACTGGGAGGTCCTCCTCGCGCTACACACGCCGCTCTTCAACTTTCTGCTTCAGCCAACTGAGCTGCGTCATTACATACTCTCTTGTGT
Organism: Podospora australis; assembly: GCA_033296905.1. Classification (NCBI taxonomy): domain Eukaryota; kingdom Fungi; phylum Ascomycota; class Sordariomycetes; order Sordariales; family Podosporaceae; genus Podospora; species Podospora australis. The sequence goes on from MU864549.1 coordinate 29,630, forward strand.
GTAACTGTGTAAGCTAAGTAAAAATTCCTTCTTTACTTTCCTTCCCTCCTGTTATTAGATACTAACTAACTAACTCATACAATCCGATTCCTTCTTTACTTTTCTTCCCTCCTGTTAATAGATACTAACTATGTAACTCATACTTACAAATCCAACTCTTCTTTTTTTTTTTTTTTTTCTTATATATTCTAACTTCACTCCCACAATGAACTGTCCCTTTTTGAATTCAACGATAAAGCTTGAGGCCAGAGTAAGTTGCTATCTATACCTCCAGGTCCCCAGATTAGGATTTGCATTGTTCCGGCAATGTTACCTCTATCTACCGGTCACTCTCTCTGTTTATATATACATATATATATGTACATGTATGTGGCGTTACGTAAGCCTTGGTGAGTCGATAATGTGAGTAGTGCTCGTTGAACGAACATCCGAGCCGCTCCCTTTAAGCAAACATGAAGGACCTGACAGATCTTGTAGTGATGTGAACTGCAACCCACGAGTGACAAGGCAATGCAAAGCAAAACTTCATGTTGCCACAACACGTTAAGACCTCACAAAGCACGCACCCTGCCTGATTGGAACCAGCAATAATTTGCCACAGATCTGTTTCTATTTGTGATGCAACATCAACCAGAAAGACAAATTGAGAACTCTAACTTCCCTTCCCACTCGTCAAATAAATCAACATGTCTGTCTCTCTAGTTGACGCCAGGAGGAAACTTCCCGTTCTAACTCACTCCACCCCTTTCTGCTACCACAAACATTGCACGATATCTTGCCAGTCTATCAAGCCCCACGGACTACCAGTATATGAGATTTTCAATGGACCTGTTTTCTTGAAACAAGAAGCCGGCATCTTCCACGCGTCGCAGTTCAGGAAGCCCAGTGCCGCGCCCTCTTGGGCATTCGTGTAGGAATGATCTGCGGTATCGTTGCTGACAAAATGGCATGTCGTATTGAAGGCGGAAATCTGGTTCAGCGTGCTCGGTTCTAGCTTTCCTTTTGTCTGGAATTCTGACCCAGAGTCGGTGCTCCAGCTGTCCCATTGGCCAGGGGCGAGCCACCACTTGTAATTGCCCGCGTCGTCTTGGTAGTTGTCCCAGCTTTCAAACTTCGCAGCCAGCGGGAATTGACGACCCACGTCGTGATTATAAACCTGGACATATGCTAGAGTCCATAATGACCCAGGAGCATTGTTGTCTATGGGTGTAGAGTCACCGCTGTCGAGACGGATCGTGAACTTTAGCAGGTCGTTTTCCATGTAGCCTCCATGCTTCTGGAGAGAGTTTTGCTCGTCACAGGCGTCGACTAACTTCTGAAACTGTGATTTGCAAAAGTCCTGTAAAAAAGCAAAAGTCCTTTGTCAGCTTTGTTGTTGTCAAAGTCCAAGATCGGGAAGTTGGAACCTACAGTCTCGATAAACCACGTGTAGCCCTCATGCTTCACTAGCAGAGTTATGTAAGCGTGTTTTTGTGGGACGTCGAGTTGATGCAAATAGCTCAGAGGTTTCAAGGCGTCGATACTCTGCACGTCAGCAGACCACTTGTCGCATACGATGTTGACGATGTCGACCAGATTTTGACGCGTAGTGGACACCGAGTTAGGACCCACGCAGGACTTGAAGTCTTCTCCCTCATGATAGAGATGGTGGTTCTTCTTCGGCATGATGTTGAAAAACAGGCAGTTATTCTCTCGTGAGCCGCCGTACTTTTCAGTGATGGTGTTGGTGTCACAGTCATCCGTGATGTGTTTGAACTCGGTCACGCAGGTATCCTGATTTTTGATCACAATGATTAGCCCCTGGTCAGATTGGGAAGACAGTTGAGAGTGTGCACAAACTTGCCATGTCGAAAGTCCAAGAACACCCCGATTTGACGGTCAAATTGGCCACAAACATTCTATCTCCATACTCCACCACAGTTCCCAGAGTCTGATCAGTGACGCTCGCCTGTGAAGACAGGTACCCGCTAAAGGTTTTGCAGACGGCAGCACCGGCTTTGATGAAGGAATCACGGTCGGCAGAGAGTCCAGTCTCTGTACAGATGTTGTAATCGAGTGCGGGGTCGGGTGTTGGGCTTGACGACTGTTGTGATGTTGAGCTTCCTTCTGTGGTGGACTCTGTCCCTGGGGCTTCCTGACTTGCCATTGAAGTAGACTGCCACTCTGTGGTTAATTCAGTAGCAGTAGTAACATAGGTCGTCGTCCCTGCTGGCGCCACAGTGACAATAGTTGTCTCGATGGCGGTCTGGATGGTGGTCACTGCACCTCCCGAGTTCGCAGGGTCGCTGTGTTGTGATGTTGAGTTTCCAGACTCGCTTCCTGGGGCTTCCTGACTTGCCATTGAAGAAAACTGCGACTCTGTCACCCGACTGGTGATGAATCCAGTAGCAGTAGTAACAAAAGTCGTCGCCCCTGCTGGCCCCATAGTGACAATAGTTGTCTCGATGGCGGTCTGGATGGTGGTCACTGCAACTCCTGAGTTCGCAGGTTCGCTGTACGCTGGGGGATGTCCCGTGGGCTGCTCAACGCAGAAAAGTCCAGTACAAATCTGACCGCAGCTTTGACCACTAGCACACGACTGTGATGGTGCAGCGACGGTGAAAATGATGGGCGTCGGATAGAGTCCACCGAAGCCATCCCACACGATGCTTGCACTCGTATCATTCTCGCTAGCATCTGGGTTTCTGGGCAGACAAGGACCTCCAAGATCTCGCTTGGATTGGCCCACACAGGTAATCTGCGAAAGCAGGGGGGGGATATTTGGGCAACCCGGCAATGTCGGCTGGAGAAGACATGAACCGTCGCTGGTTTGGAGATTCCAGATAGTCTTCCTGACCTTTGCAGGATTGGTTTCGAAAGGGGTCAAGTTCCTTGCTGTGGCATACATCAAAGCTTTGACGTTTCCTGGAATCATTAACTGGTTCTGATAAGGTCCTGGGACGCCGCGCAGATAGGCCACCAAGCCAGACGCCATGGCCGCGGCTTCATGGATCAACATTGTCAGCGAGCCCAACAATTTCAAACGGAAGATCGGGCCACATACCATAGGAAGTCCCTCCGGTCCTCCTGTAGCGCTGCGGATTCCAAGAAGTAGTAACATTTATAGCCTCGGCAGGAGCGTAAAGAAGCTGATTCGGCATCTCAGCAGAAAATGTCTGGGCATCGTCCGGTTTGAACCCATTGATGTCGGTGGATGAAGCAACAATAAGGCTTGGAATGTCCTTTACCAGGTTTGTCGGATGCCAGTCGGCAGCTCTATCATCTGGTGTGTTGCCCACCACAGTGACAAGAGCCACATTCAGTTTGTCTAGATCAAGCAAGATATCGCCTGCGTGTTCGGGCATGGACAGTCAGTGTTAATTTCAGAATGCATGCGCAGAGATCCTCTGGAAAGTATAGAAGTGTCACAGTGAACATGTTGCAAGACTTACGTATCGCGTTTATTTGGTTGTCCGTCGGTCCGTTCATTCCATTCGGCATTACTCTGTGATGCCAGGACATGTTGATGACCGAGGTCCCCTGTTTTGTAGGATCTCCACTGATGTTCTTGTATACCAGGAGCAACCCCTCGAGTGTTCGCAAGGGACAGTGGTCGGTAAAGGCTCTCGTCGAACTATAGTAGAGCTGAGCTCGAGGCGCCACTCCCAAATGGACGCCGGCGGCTGAAGCTGCCATTTGGGTACCGTGTTCCCTCTCTTCTGGCAAGTCAAAACCATACCTCTTTCCTTCGATTTCTTGAGGAGGGAGGAAGCGTGCAAACTCCTGTCTCGAGGTTAGCTCCCGGCCATGTTTTCTGATCTCACAGCCACAATGTTCTAGAAATATAGGAAAACATACCGGATGAGTGGGATCCACACCATCGTCGACAATGTAAATGTTTTGCCGATCACCCAAGGAACTGTCTGCTCTGTGGACATATAGCTCCTCGCCTTTGGCATCCTTGTACATCAGTCTGCATGCCGCGTCATAGTACCATGGCACTCGACCCATGGCAGAGAGCTGGGAAAGCTGGTATTCGTTGGTCAGTCTCCAAATTGGAGCTCGCTTTTGTACTAAAGGCTTCCGACTTGGCGGAATCAAAGTCTGGTTCTTCTGGCTGACGTCTTTCTGAATGTTCATGGGCAGAGGAAGTGGCAAGCCGTCAGCCGTCTCCCACGGATAGCTATGTATTGTGGATACCTAGATCAGGTTCATGTCAGCTTTGTCGAAAGTGTTACGCCTACTACTATGAATCTGACTTACCACTCCATACATCCGGGCCATCTTGACGCCAAGAACAAATTTCATTCGATCTACGTGAAAGGCGTACGTCTTTCCAGTTCCATTGTCGAATTCCACCCAGGTCTCTCCAGCCCTTGTCAGTCTATCCCGAATCAGTTGGAGCTTCCGCTGGTCAGTGTAATCTTTAACCCATATGACGCTATGGAGATGGCGCATGGAGCATCCGGGAGCATTGTCGTTTAGCCAGTTCGCAGGGTCATTCTGATCAACATAAGGTTCGACTTGTCGTTTGCTAAGATCACCGCCGCTGTATGTATTGTTTTCTGGGTGGTGTGTCTCTGGTAGCGTGGAGTTGTCGAGAGCCACTGTTTGCTGTGAGAGACTAGGGAGTTGCGCTGGCAGTTTTTCAATAGCCGACTTCACGACGGTGCTGGGTAGTAACGAAGGGTAAGAAGCCGCTTTTGTCGTCGTGACGAAAGAAGCGCCTGCTCGAGCTGCAAAGGGCTGAGGGACAGGTGAAGGCGGAACATGAGGGTACGGTGTCGGAACGAACAGGCTGGATGGAGCTGCTAGGTACTTGCCAGGAGCCGTGGGGGGCAGCGAGCACATACTTTGTTCGGTTGACTGATCCCAGTCTTTTACAAAACAAGCGCTGTACGTGATGCATTCAGAAATGTCCTGCCAGTAGGTCGTAGTTGTTCTGGTTGCATCCGAAATCGTAGTCACCTCAGGACAGATCGATGCCTCCTGTGTTTCGCAAGGTGGCGTGTCGTCTGGGTTAGGCGGAAACGTCGGCAACATATCCTCTCCCATTGTGAATTGAGGCCACGGAGGCACTCGCCCTTGGACGTGAAATCCACCGGGAAAATGGATCGGCGGCGGAGGACCAGGAGGGATGATGCCCGGCGGGACATGAATCCGGATTCCAAAAATTTTAATTGACCCGATGGTGACACACAACCAAGCAAGAAACCACGGACAGGAAATTGAGACTGACCCGTCCGGGCCCGGGGTCTCATTGTTGGTGATCGAAGTTGTTATCGCCTCAATCCAGAAGTCTGGTTGTCTCCACCACCACCACAACAACAAGGGAGCCCCAGAAGAGGAAGACGAAGAGGATGTTGCCTCTGGGAGTGGATATGTAAACGGTTTACCGTCTGAATCCGTCACCGTCAAAGGTGGGGGAATTGGGAACCCATTAGCGCTACCCGAGTGACCGTGACAAAACCAGGCCCAGGGGCACAACCAGCCTTCGGGAGGCCCATTCGTAATCTGCGGCCAAGGAGGAAATACAAGCGATCGGAGCGAGGTAGACGTCTCACCGTCCGTGGACCAGGTAACCGTCCACACTGTCGGTGGCGGCGTGATGCTGGGGATCGGATGCAAGATTGTAGGTGTCTCTCCAAGAGGGATCGGAATATTCGAGAAGGAAATGCGGTCAGTGACAATCGGAGGCACCTGCACAGTGATGGTGCGGGTGGTAGATCCAACCTCGAGACTGGTTGTGTACGGCGGAATGGTGATGGTGGTAAGCTGAATGGGACTTGGTGGTAAAACAAGCGTACATGGATCTTGACATGCTGCCGAGGGGTTGCTCACGTTCCATATATCGGGAGGCAGGTAGACCACACCGCTGCCGCCAGGAGGTCCGCGCTTACCAGCATACGGCGGAACGTCAGGTCGGATCGGCTGGATAACATGAGAGCCATTTGCGGTGGCAGTACCGTTTCCAACGAGGGTATCCAAGTCGTCGCCTTGAGCATCGCAGCCACAAGCCCACGCAGGGTCTACCGGCTTTGGATCCTGAATGCGACCATCGTCGGAAGCAGCCGTTATGGCATTGTAAATTGTCGCCGCCATCTTGGCATATCCATCCTCGTTAGGATACATGCCATTGTCTTCAAAGTCGGTGAGGATATCAAGGTATTCGAGATCGGCAAGATACACGCAGTGACCCTGCGCGTACAGATCGGCATACATAAACCGTAGCTGTTCATTGACGGCTTGATGATTGTCTGCCCCGGTCGTGTTCAAAGTCGGCAGTACCGTACAGAGCACCAGACAGGCATCGGGGTTGGGATAGGTAGGGTTGTACCACATGGCTGAAGTCAAGGCCCTCAAGCGGTTCCCGAATTGGGGAATGTCGATGCCCTCGTCGGCGTCTCCATATCCGGCCACTAGTACAATGACGTTGGGATTAAAGCCTGCCGCATTGGTGTGGAAAGCCATCTGGATGTCCGTGATGGTGTTTCCAAAGGCCGCCTGGAAGTCCTGTAAACGCACACACGTTAGCCCAAGCTACGGCCTGACGAAGGTGTTGAATATACATGCATTGTCGACCATGCCAGGGATGCGTGAACCGCCAACCATGTTGACATTGAAGCCGTCGTACCGCAGGGCTGTTCTGAGAAATTTCCGAGGTCCATTGCCATTCGACCACAACAGGTAGTCGCCTATGCAGAGGATCTGGAGTGCTGTTTTGGTGACATCATGTTTTGCAAAGGTGGGAGATGAGCGGGCAGAGCCAGAGCCGCAACCATTATATTTCGGGAGAAAGGGGAAGAGAGAGGTATCGTGGTTGGGATACTTTCCGCTCTTGTGTTTGGCATTCGTGAGAGGACGGGCTATGGAGGTAGTTGAAGACCCAAGAGGTGTATCGGCTGCGGTTGCGCACCATGCGGTTGCCAGTAGCAGCGTGACCATGCAGGCCAGCCACTTGTGTCTGGCCATGGTGATTCCACAGATGGATGTGTACCTTCAAGACGAAGGAAGGACGAACGTACAAAAGAGAGAGAGAAAGGTAACTGGTGATGTGTGGTGTAAAGGAAGGAACGGGAGAGAGGAGTGAAATAGAAGGTGAAATATAGTGGGAGGGGAAAAAACAAAGAGAAGCGAAATTCAGGTTGACTCACTGCTCTCCAATTCCGAGATTGAATGAGCATTAGTTACCTACGGTACCTGGTAGGTAGGTGCCTTGAAAAATCGAGCCCGTTTGCGTGCCCAGATCAGACACCTCAGGTACCTAGGTACCTACCTGACCGGGTTGAGGTACGACATTCACGTCATTCTGCCAACTCAGTGGGAGCCACAGCTTCTCGTACCTTCCAGGTAGGTTGTTCTGCCCTCCTCATAGGGTACTTGCTCTCCCCAGCCGAAGTCACGGTCCAGCATACAGGCTTTCATGCCATGAATAATTTGTACTATAATACCATGGTAGGGAGCCGGCTTGATCCATTTGCACCGATGAACTCCTTGAGATTTTGACCGGTTGCGCCAACGTTCCTTGATGCTCGGTATGGGCATTGGATCTATGCCAAACGAATCTAGGTGAAGCTTCCAGCCGGCCAGTACTAAATTATTATTATTGTTCTTACACCGTGGGAGGCCTTGCCTCCATCCCAATGGGATAAGCGGTCCCTCTACAACTATTTTAACGCGTAAGCGAACT
>MU864550.1:0-37206 GCA_033296905.1 Podospora australis
CGTTTTCTGGGAATGGCTTCATCCAGGGGTTTGTTTGTGGAGCTCGCTCATGGCCGAGGGTTGCCAAGGCCACCACAGGGCCCAGCCCGTCACAGGGTGTCCGTATGGAGTCTGGCGTTGGCAGTGAAGCCGCCGCGTATAGACGGTTGATCTCCGCATTCTTGGATTGAACTAAGAGCATCAGCTCCCTTTCTTTCGTCTCCACCTGTAATATAGCCTCCTTTTCAAGCCGGATGTTTTCCTGCAGGTCCAGTTTCTCCCCCCTGAAGACTAATAATTTCCCGATCTTTCTGTTCGATCATGGGTCCCAGATCTTTTGCTTTAGCCTCTGACTCTCTTGAAGTCTTTTTTTTTTTGGAGCTCGACAAGGTCGTAAAGCTCGATATTTTCTGATTTGAAATTTTCTGCTTCGGTACTCTTCTTGTCGAGACCAGATCTTAGAGTACTGAGTAGCTCTCGAAGTCTGAGGATCTCAGCTTCCGATAATGTCTGTTGGTCCTTCCAACGTTCGGAATCGGCTTTTGCCCCTTTCAGCTCGCCACTGACGCTCGCAAAGTCAGTCAGGAGCTTGTCCCTGGTTGACTTGAGTTGATTTAATTCTTCTACCCATTTTCCCCGTTCATCACTTGGTGCATCATCTGTCCTTCTATCAGACTGGGACAGTTCGTCATGTTTAGACGCTACCGTCTGCGTCGCCACTTCACAGAAGTTTGAATCCCTTTTAGGAGTGATTGCCTCCGGACAATGGCAACCGACTAACATCCTTGAAATCCGTATCAAGGCGTTAAACTGGCCTCTGATGGCTTTAAGGGGATGTTGTGGGCTGGGCTTGCGTTGCTCAGCTTCGTTGACGATGCTTTCGATCGCCTGAAGTTTTGAAGAGATATCATACTCGCAAGAATGGATCTGTGGGTGCAGCTTGCTGTCCAGCTTTCCCTGCTGTAATTGCCGAATAGTACTTCTTGCTTGATTCAACTGACCCTCTAGCCTCCTGGCGTCGGCCTTCGACTCAAGCCGAGTAACCCTGTGATGTTCAAAAATCTTTTCATGCTCTGCTACGAGTTGTTCGAGACGTTCTCTGGCCTCTCCAGCCAGGTCAAGCTCCGTGTGCAGCTCCATGATGCGCTCGCCCTTTGCTGAAGATTTAGCTTCGAGATCGCTGATGATGGCGTGCAGGTTTGCCCGCTGGCGTTCCAGCAGATCCAAGTTGCTTTGCGTTCCATTGAGGCGAAGGACATCCTTACGCAGTTGTCTGATGGTGGCCTCGCACTCTTTCCCAAGTGCGCCAACCAGACTGTTAACATTGCCCAACTTGTCGTACAAAGCGGGATCTTTCCACACAGTAGGCTCGATGTCGTTCAAGATTTCCTCGATATCCAGGAGGTGGTAGCGGATCTCCCGAGGTAAACTCCAGTACCGTTCTGAGGGTGACTGGAGTGCTAGTGGTGATTGAAGCTCTGGCCTGTACGTGTCGGCCTTGCCGTGCCATGCCGGGCTGTCTTTCCGTCCATCTATGCTGGTTGAGGGTGAGTGCTTCGACGCTTTCCCCCGAATGTCAATCGCTGGTTGAACGGGATAGTCACCCAGCCGAGGGGGAAGTTCTGGTTCTGGTGAACGGTCCCGTTTGGCACCACAAACGGGAGATCCATTGCCGTCAATTGAGAGTCCTTGCTGTCGGGCCTGGGAGATGGACGGCTTAGTGCCCGGGGGAGTTTATGCCGGACGGGGGGTGATGCGGAGCGGGGCAATCCCGGGTACAGTTGACCATACTCGGGCTGCGCCTCTTGCCGGCCTAATGAAGGATCGCATCGGAGCTTCTTCCTAGGAGGAGGAACAGCAGGAACAGCGTTCCTCGGTCCAGTCGGCGGATTAAAGGGCTGGGGTCGTCGGTTCATGGCGCGAAAATTGTCGCATGAGGTCCCGCCAACGCGTGCAAATCTGCCCGATGACAAGCGCTCAGCTTCTTTTTGAAGACGTTGTGATGCGATGAAATTGAAGTTGGCCGTCGAAGGTGGTCGAAAAAACGGAAGATCGAGACCCTGAAGTAGGAGTGGGCACTGGGGCGCTATCCAGATCAGCGCCTATTATCTACAGAACAGGGCTAGCGTGGTGGGTCTCACTTCGATAACCCCAACTTTTTTTGAAGGGGAAGGGGAAGGAGAAACAGAAGCATTGATGAAATCTGATTGAAAAGACAAGGAAACCGGTTTTGACAGGATATAATTTCGAACAACATGCAGTTCATTTGTGAGACCCGTACAGCGGTATGTTGCCATTGTTGATTTGTCTCTACTTCTTGAAAATCCCGCCATCTTTTTGTCATGTTGAATTCCCACGCTGCAACCTTGCTTAGCACGTGCCTAAAGTGAATACCCGTATACTTGCATAAAATATCCTTGACCGCTGTGATGGGGTATCTTTGATCCCAGACTCCAACTTAAAATGTGTGTATTCGTACAAAAAAAAACAAAAAAAAAAAAGAGACCGCCGTTTTCTTGTCCACATTTCACTTTCCCGCATTGGTCGGCTATTTGTCCTCGTCCCTGCGGCTCTTCGCTATGGTCGACAAGCATATGTGGTGACCGTACCGACTGGAAGAGTTGTGGTGGACGTAAACAACGCCGGGGGCCCATATCCGGCCAACGCAGTGCTGACTGAGAGTGAACAGCCGCTACAAGGTACCAGAAGAGTTGTCGTCGTAGTTCTTGAGTATTTAGTGGACACTTTCCCTGCTGACTGCTCTGGTTGAAGGACAAGCGTGGTCGGACACGCGTTGGGCTGGTTGCCGTCGCGAGGGCTTCGGAGATCTTTGGGAGAGGCAGGTTCTGGGGAAGCGGTGATAATAGGGGCTGGAACAGGCGCCGGAGTTTGGCCGATGACACGGTTGTCTGTGGTTGCTGGCGCCGGTGCACCCCCTTCTGCTCGGCGATCAAGAGCAGGCGTTGGCCGGCATATCGTGCTCCAAAAGGTGCTGGGTGTTGCTGCGCGCTCAGTTTTGTTGATGACTTGGTTGGGACAGGTGTAAAAGTCCTTATAAACGTAAACACTGTCACACCCATTGCAGTTCACCTGCTTATACAGAATCGTCGTGGCGGGGTACACAGTTTGCGTGCCAGCCCATGAGCACAGGTACTTGTAGCTCTCCGAGATGGTGGTTGTGCAACCCTTTTGTGGTTCGATCGGTAGTGGTGCGAGGCCTATCGCGTCCGTTGGAACGGCGTTAAGAGCCAGCGCAGTGGCAGCCGGTGCATCGCGCTGAGCATGTGGATTGAGGGCCAGCGAGGTTTCTATGGACGCAGTGATTTTCGTAATTCCTGGTCTCACCGGCGGCCTTGTAACGCCGTCGTTGATGGATGACGTTGCAAACAGCTCGACAACTCCATCCCGAGGTACACCGGGCAAAACCAGATCCGCATCTCTCCGTTGAGCATCGGGGGGCAAGACAGGAGACGAGGACACCCGAGTGAGGACTGTGGATAAGAGGAGGAGAAGTCGCAAGACGGCCATGATGGGTCGGCGGAGGTAGGACACTGCGTAGACACTGCGTCACAGGTAGATACCGTCTCTGCCTGATGCCGAGTACCTATGCAGATGAGCCGCTTCCGATCCAGGTCATAGAAATCAGGGCCTTACTTCTTCTGCCCAGAGCTTTATATGATCCAATGTATTTCTTCAACACTTCTCTCGGACATGTGTTTCCGGGTCAGCAGAGTGGTTGGAGGAGCGGATAGCAGGGAGGTCTTGTCAGCACGGAGGTCTGGACCATTGTGTAAACCGGTCCCTGGGAGTGTTACAATCGCCTATGCGGTGCATTTCCAGTCAAGTGCCAAAATACTGCGGCACTACTCTGACGTCGACCATGTTGGTGACTAGTGCCACTCGGTAAATGGAAGCTCAAGAAGGCAGGATGACGGATGGCGGAGGCCGGGCCTGAGAACCTAGTATCTGCTCGAGATGAATATTGATACAGCTTGCCCAAGTCTGGCCAAATCTGGCTCTGAAGGAGCCATCTGAAAAGGGCAAAATGGGCAGATAGGGGGGCGGGCACTTTGCAATTTTGGAACAACAAAAAAAAAAGTTGGGGTGGTATTCGGGGCCGAATCCAGCGGTATACTGCCCAAGGATATCTTCAAGCAATATGCTCGGTGAGTGTCGCCGAAAAGTATGGTAGCGTGCCTAGGCTGTCTGCCACGGGGTAGTCGTCTCTGGGGATGCATCAGGGCACATCGAGAAAACTTCTGACCCTGTTCCCCACGTTGCTTTCCCGGCCGTCCGTCTGCAGCAGTCCGTCAGTGGGGTGGTGATTCAGGGAAGACAAATGAAGACGAGGGCTGCATGTCAAGGGGAAAAGCGAGTGCGCTCAACTGCCCCCCTCCTATCCATTGGGTGGATAAATGACAATGGTGCGCAACGTCCGACCGGACCATTTCCATTTCTGCCACGGATAATAACGAGATATTGACATGTTAGCTACCGTCCACGTATTCTCGTGGCTCGGATATTGCCACCAGCAACCTTGGGACGGGAATAGAACATTCTAACTCTGCTTCTGGTTGCAACGGGCACTTGTTCTGCTTGTTCTGTGAGGTTGAGAGGCCAGGTCTTTTTTTTTTTGCTTTCGAACGTCCATCGTTAGCGGGGCGCGAATTAGAGTCACCCAGCAGGCAGAGTGGTAATCGTGATCGATTCCGTAATAGAGCAGCGGAAGCAAGACCGATTTGGATATGCCACTGTGGTACTGACCCAGATCTTGTTGCAGGTGCCGGTGTCTTGTCTTTCTTTTTGTGTGGTCAATGGGAAGTAGGTACGAAATACCGCGGAGCTGTCGTGTACGTTGGAAGTGGATGGGGTGTGGTGGATGCTGCGAAAGGGGTCTCTGGGGATGCCAAGACGGGAACCTGGAAACTGGAAATGCAGACCCAAAAATAGAAGGCCCCAGCACTAAATCTTTTCAGGCCACCTTGGTTCATTCAAAATGTTCAATGTTTTTTTCTCAACCTCCAAAACATCTGGAACTTTTCTCCCAACTTCTTCCTCTGCGGTCCAAGGGCTTCGTGATAGCTATAAAATCACCGGACCAAATGGAGATACACGGGAGGTTTTTGAAGTTGATTTCATGTTAACTCTGGTCCTGAGATATTCGAATGACTGAGAGCAATCGGACTGCTATCACCAAGCTGATACTGGCTGATGATGGGCAGACCTAGCTGGCTCTGTACCACCTCCACTGCATTTCCCGGTTTTGTCCAGTTCCTGGTTCACGGACCCGACCCAAAAGACGCCTTGTGACGGCTTAGCTCGGTCCGTTTTATTCTCTAAACTGAAGCATTATGGTCACCTTCCTCTCCTGTCAACGGGGTGTTTGTTTGACGGCGGCATGAGACCCTGTCAACTATGACCATGGCATAATGATCGACAAAGCTTAGACTTCAAGGTTCATCGTCCCGCATTATATCTTGGAGTACAACCTTGGTTACAGTAGTATTTGGGTCTCGTACATACACGGACAAAGGGTACTGGGAAGTTGGATGACGGACATTTGGATATGATGCTCCAGACTCGTATCGCATCCTCCTCGCCATACTTCCCTAGAGAGAGCGCCCCTGGGATCTACCGCCCGGAATGGGCATCTCGTTGTAGTGAGGGATCGCCGTGGTCCTTTCAAGTTTACTTCCATGATCGTCTACAGGATATTGGCCTACCGATTAAGGGCTAGCACTTATGACAGACCAAGACATCCAAGTAGGTACATAGACCCTGGAAGGATCCCGGCGCAAAGCCCCTCTATTCCAACTATACAATGCCCATAAGATACTTGACCAAGAGCTTAATCGCTGGGCTGCCTCAGAACAGTATCCATTCCCTTCCGTTCCACACGACCCAGCCCAGAGTCCCAAGAGTCAACAGCCCACACAGGAACCATCACCAAACTAAAAAAAAGACACAGAAAAGTATGGCCCTGAATAAACCCGAAAACGGAACCACTACCCAGCAGTAGCAGGCTCTCCCACACAAGACAGTTTCGTCTCCGTGAGTACCTCAGGCAGAGTTATTGTAGTTTTGGGATCAATCACAATGCCCGGCCCTCCCACATGAACAACCATGATGTTGGGGCATGTGCAGTCGAGGGGCTTTGTCATCAGCATAGTAGAGGCATATACCGTCGACATCGAGAAATCCGTAATCTTCTTGAATGTGGGCACGGTCTGGGTGCAGCCCGATGCCGGAATCGCGGAACGGAACCAGGAGATGCTCGGGTACAGTTGCATACTCCGCCAGGAGCGGGCATATGATGTGGTAAGTGTCGTGTCTGTGACGTCCATGGGCTTGTCGAAAGAGATCGTGTGCCTGGCTGTCATAGACAAGGTTGTATTATTCTCAATTTCGACAGTAGTGGGCATGAAGATTGTGTTCTCATTCTCAATTGTGGTGGGTACAGAAACGATCTTTGTCACCTCAACAATGGTGGAAACAGAAACCGTGGCAGTGACCGTGGGGTTTAACGATAGCTTTGCCGAAGTGAGCGGGCTGGTCGATGGGGATGGAGATAGTGCACTGGGTGCAACAGAGGAGGCAGGCTTCCTTTGTTTTGAAGAGGCAGGCTTCCTCTGCTTTGAAGGGACAGGCTTCCTTTGCTTTGAAGAGGCAGGCTTCCTTTGCTTCGGAGAGGCAGGCTTCCTTTGCTTCGGAGAGGCAAGCTCGGTTTGCTTGGGAATGCTCGAATGTATCAAAGGATGGAGCGATGCCGTAGTTAATTCGATATCCGCGGCGGGCTGTATGCTAGGCAACCACGAGACGTCACCGAGATGCTCGCAAATCTCTGGATAATCAGCTGCAAGCGGCCCAGCACAAAGCTCGTGGAGCTTCTCTACCACCTTCGGAACATCATGTTCCTCCGCTGCCAAAACTTCTATTCGGTTGGAGTTAAAGGTGACGACGGTCCGAATCGGGTTCGATGTCCCCGACGCAAGCTGCTGGATGTTTGGTCCTACCGTTACGACGCTGTGGGAGACAGATGAGCTACTGGCAGCAGTCGAGGCAGCTGCCAGCGCAGCGATTATAATGCGGATGGCTGCGATCATGGAGGCTTCATTTGGCGTCGAGGCCGTCGCAAGACACTTAAAGTGGGCAGGCAGGGAGACAAAATCGCATCGTCAGACGAGGGCGGGATCACGAGTGGGGATCATGACGGAAGCCCGGCAGTTGTTGCTGCGCGATGATCTCAACAAGCAGTCAGCCTCGGCTTCCGGTCGATGGTACCGGTCAGAAAGAGTTGGGAACCATGGTTGGGGCGCAAATTATATCCTCCAGAATGTCTTGGCGACAGGAATACAGGAAAACGATGGAGTCGATGACAGACGGAGCATCCCGAGATAACCTTAAACGTGTTGGCAAGAGCATCAGATGCTACACGCAGATAAAAGTAGAATGTAAGCAGCTGACTTACCAACCTGAAAACGAAAGACACATCGAGGTGCTGGAAACACAGACCTCGGGTGTTCTGCAATTTTATGCACCTTGTTTCTCATTGCGGTGCGTGGTGTCCCAACGAGTTTGCTAGAGGGTCGGGCTTGAGCTGCCAAGCGATGCGCATTGAGGAGAAGCTAGATGTGGTATCGGATGAATAGGGCTCGCGTGTCGATCAGGTACCAATAAAGAAGTCGGCATTGTGAAGATTGAAGATGGAGCTAAATCCTTGATCACATAACTGTAAAAGGTCAACTCAGGGACGCAGAAGAGGGAGAATACCAACAGCAATGCAGTTTCTTACCGAGTCATCGACCTCTCTACCGCAACCCCACTCGGGCTTGATATCTTCTGGCGTAGTTCTGCTGGGCAGATGGCCGCCATTTAGTGCCGCTCCAATGACTGATAGAGGTAGTTGTCCACCGGCAGCTTCTTTCAATAAGTGCCAACAGTGACTTAGATCGTCTACAATCGAAGCAAAGACCTGTTGCTCAGCCTCCAAATCGGTGGCGCCGCGCTGGAGGGCCTGAACCTGGCTGAGAAGAGCAGAGTACATCAGATATCCCTTGATGTTGGTCTCGCCCATCTGGATACGTCGCGCAGTCCACCCAATGGAGTACTTCACTGCATCGAGGAGATCCTGGCGCGGTGCGGCACCGCTGCCAATGCCATCCGCCTCAGCGCCAGGGCCTGGTCTTTCCAGCGAGTGCTCGAGGCTGATGCTCTGTCGAAATGATCGATCCTCTTGAACTTGCCACAGCAATTCAAGGCATATTGTTAGGACGGCCAGAGTCGGTACGGAACGAAATGCACCGTAGCCACAAGTCGACAATCTTGTGAAGTCATCGGTCTGGCTCGCTGTACCCGAGGCTCCAGCCGGTGAGGCTGTTGCAAAAGCTCTGTACAGCTTTAGCGACGTCTCGACGCACATTTTCCGCGCGAAATAATATGCAGGGTTATTTTCTAGCCATCGGTGATTCAATGCCAAAAAGAAGCGATGCACCATGTGTTCCGTCAACTTCTCACCACGTCAGTTGCGTTACATGCGCTAATGGTAATGGTATGTAGGGGGGAGGGGGAGACCGTACCCGTAATTGAAACAAAGAGAGGCGCTTTGGAAGGATACCCGCAGGATCGTACGACTGTTGGAGAGTGACAGAAAGCGCGCGACAGGCTGCTGTCAAATCTCCGTTCCACTTAAGCGTCTCCTCGTAGGTACCCGGGGATTTGAAGTGATTGACATATTGAGCGATGGCCAAGCGGGTGGGGAAAGATCGCAAAAGAGCAAGCTGCACAGTTGTCTGGGTGAATGCACCAGGGGATCTGGGATTCGGGGTGCACGTATCGCTATCAATGAGTTGGTCGTCATCGTAATTGCTCGGCGTGCGTGTGTCGAAGTCAGACATGGATATCAGAGGCGGGCCACCAGAATCCAGACTTGACTGCAAAACCATTTCTAGAACCGTTGCCCATAACCGTCTGCTCATCTCGGCACGAAACACAGACGTACCAGGTAGGTTATCTGGATCACGGTGGAGACCAATGTACATTGCCGTCCGCAGCAGATGGCCGGCACTGATCCAGGTCAGGTCGCACTCGACACCGCACGTCTCCCGCGCAAGATGCAGTAGGCACATAACCTGAAGACCCGTCATGTTCAAACGGGACTTTTCCTGTGGCGAGGCCAGCCAGGCCTGGGCTTCGTAGATCCACTGGGACGCAGACGGACGAAGCGCAACGACATCATCTTGGAAGCATGTTCCGATCGCCATACATAGCTGGAACTGGATGATAAAAGCGGTGCTGACCGAGTTGCGGTTTTCCCAAAACCTGTGATACCCTTGCCAAAAGGTGGGTTGATGCAATATCCTGTAGACACTTTCGAAGGTCCGAAAATATGCCTCCATCAGACGACGAGCAGTACTCTCTGGGGGAATATCGGCGCCCAGCTGCAACCGGATACTGGAGGATGCCTTGCGGGATTTGATGACTTTGCAGAGATCTTTGCATTTCTTCAGAAGAAAATACACTTCAGAGTCCTTGTCGGACTCGATTTTCTTCGCCAGGTTGACAATCAAGGGAAACTACAAGGAACCGTCAGCCCGAACTCATAAAAAAAGAAATACAGCAATGGTTGCTGGTTGTCTTGTATCGACGTCACTTTGATGTCCAGCAAGGAGAATAAAATGCCAATGTTTTCCCACAGAACGCGCCTCGACCAGACCATATACAACGGATGGCAGATGTCTTCCGGCATACGTGAGAATTATGTCGGGCAGCATTTTCGAAATGCGATTGTGGACTGTCTCAACGCATCGAGAAAAAAACTGGCCGTCCTTACATGTGATGCGCCTGAAGAGGTGCCTCGAGTATAGCTCAGTAGAAAAGAGCACTTTTAAGATAATGAAACCGCATAATTTTGGACAAAATGGGGTGACCTACAAGTTTTTCGCCATTCACCAAACATCCCCTGGACACGGGGCCTTGGACCGAGATTTGAGAGAGGTGATGGGGCAGCTGATAGTGATCAGACCGTTTCAGGGCATCGGCAAGCTGCTGCTCTAACTGCTGCACCCGGTCTGCAAGTGCGGCGGTGCTGTTACCAGAAGGCGCGGCACCAGCACCGGTACTGCTGATGTTGCTGTTGCTGCTATGAAGGGTGGGTAGGTGGTTGGGGGGAGACGCCAAGTCAACACTGCGTCCGGCCGGGCTCAGTGTGGATGCCGAGACGGGCTCGGATGTCCTGCGGGAGACTGCCGAGGTGGTTGCGCTGGTCGTGGTGTTGGCAGTAGGATCCCGGTCCCGCTCTCGGTCTCGATATGTTGGATTTGCTACAACGTTGGCGGTACTCGTAACGGCATTGGCATTGGCGCTGCCGGTAACCACGGGTCCGCCAGATACGGGCACAGAAAGAGACACAGGCACGGGCATAGGCAGTGACCCGTCTCTGAAGGTAACGGCCAACCGTTGCTGTTCTTCGGCAATTGGGGAATGGTCGGACTGGGCCGCAATCGGGGCCGGAGACAGACGCCAGAGACGGGGTTTCCGGCGAGACTCCTCATAGGTGCAATTAACGATTTTAGACTTGAGGCAGCTCGAACATGGCTCGTTTCTGTCACACCGGATTTTTCTGGTTCTGCATTGGATGCATGAGAGGGCGGGCCGGTTGCGTCGTCTGGGCTGAGTTCCGGTGGGTGTTGATGGCGCTGGTCCAGGCGTTGTGCTGCTGTCCATATCAGTGTCGACATCCACGTCCATAATGGTGGCCGTAGCCATCTTCTTGGTACGCAGCAGCGGTTGTTGCAGCCAGTGCTATGGGGTAATGGTGAAGCCGCAAAGCAGCAGGATGAGGAATGCCCCCCAAGAAGCAAAGGACAGAATTTGGAGTGGTGGTTGTGTGCGCGAGTGTGTATCAGATGTCAAAATATCGGTTTCTGGTGGTTCGGTGTCGGCGTTGGCAAACAATTGCAGCCGAAGTAACGGCTACCTGCCGGTAGTCGCCGCGGGAATAAGACGACCAAGGATGGAAGGAGGGAAAATAGAATAAGACAAAGGCGACTTAGACAAAAAGTCAAGGCAAGACAAGACAAGCACGGACTGCTCTAACTGTCTTGTGCGGAATGCGATTGCGTGAAAATTCCAAGAGAAATCGGATCTCCCTTCTGCCCGACCAAAAACAGCGATAGCCGCCGCCAGTTGCGTGTAATCTGCCAGTATACGAATAGGTTCGTGGGTGTTGTTGTCGACAGCAAGCAAAGCCAATGGCCTCGTGGATTGGTTTCGGCAGCACGAGCACACGAGAAAAAAATGACAAGTCCAGACAAGACAAGACAAGACAGACTAGATGATAGACGGAACAGTGCTGCTGCTGCTACCACTACTTTCTGCGACACGCGTGGGCAGACGTCCGAGGTTTTTCGAGTCGCAGACGGTGCTTGGCTTTGCATGCTGCACGCACCGCACAGCACCCAGCAAACGCAAACCCACCCACGAGCCACGAGCCACGAGGATAACTTGTCGTCAGATCGGCATCTCGGGCAGAATGCGGGGGCTGGGAGCTAATCACCGATACTTTCCTCTTATGGGCTAACGTCGGCCAGGGAATTCCGGGTATTGGGGATGGAGAAGGGGGGTTCTTTTTTTCTTTCTTTTGTCTGGGGTCTGGGGGAGTGGAAAGGACGCGAACGAAGCCAAGGTAAGGTCTCTGCTCCGAATCCATCACTTTAACCAGCAGACCCGAGAGGTCCAATCTGACGGGACTCGGAGGTCATTTCTTCATCAGATAGGGAAAGACGCCCGTTGAGAGGTGCATGCTTTAAAAAAAGGTACAAGAAGCTCAGCTGCCAGTCAGGCACCATCGCGCGTAGACCGACCGACTTGCATATGATCTGTCGTCTGTCAGCGGGGAGCAAAATCAGCCCGTTTCCTCAATGGAAGGCTGCCTCTTCCACAACCAATTTTTTTTCTTCTCTTTTCACCCATTCAACTTCGAGTGTTTCTTTACCGGTTACACGGAAACTCCCGCCGTCCATGTGAGTGAGACCCCCAAACGGGGTACCGGTACCTGTAGCTAAGTGGCTAACGGGGTTCTCTAGCTCCCCGGCGCATGCCCAAAAAGAACCCCTGTCTTAGTGGGGCCATATCTCCGCTGCAGACCGGCTTGATGGGACGGGAACGAGGGGATCTCGGCAGGTTACGGTGAACGGTGAGAAGGAGAATATCGAAAGTCATCTTTCAACGTTCCCGTCGCGAAGTATCGCCGAACAAAATCACTTTATTCCGATTCCGTCCTGCTATGGAGGATGCTGACCACTCTGGCATGCAAGTTTCCTTTTTTTTCTTTTTTTTTCTTAGTGAATAGGTAGGAAGGGTATGATGTCGGTGAAAAACGAAGCGATTTCCGTCCGATAAAAAAACCACTTGCTCACATCAGCAGGGCAGAAGAACTTGGGACTTGGGGGGTTGACATGCTCCCTCCTCACCAGGTGCCCTCAGTTGCTGCACACCGCCATGGATACGGTAGATCATGCAGGTACACGCCGACACGGTTTCCGGTACGGTCTCCGAGTTCGAATCTCTTTTCTCCCTTTGTACCACCTCATCTCAAAGTATCACTGCCACTTCGGACATACCAACAACCGCGCATCTGCTTGATAATCGATCCGTCTATCATCATTCAGCATCCACGACAATCAATTTTTCTACGTAGACGTCGGATGGATGCCGTATGTACCGCAATACATACCCAAAGGGGCAGTTAGATGCAATCTTATCTTGATACCACTTACTGGTAATAGTGTTTCCCCCTTGCAATGACGAGATCTCGCACGTGTTTACAGTCATTAGAGATATTTACCTACATAGCGGTCAAGTGTCCGGCTGTATACTTCGTACGAAGTACACCCAACGTCCATGACTGGACTTCTTAACTCCAGGCGCTGTGTCACTGTTGATTTAGATGAGGGAATTTTAATGAGTTGCCTGCGCTCTCTCACTCACACCCGGGGAAGTGGTCTAATTTCCCCACTCGCACGTCCTGACCTGAATGAATACAGTCCGGAGTTCTAAACCCCGGAACCGAACTTGTCTAGCCACAACAGCTCTGGCCAGCTTCTCACCCGACGCCGTCGAGAACCCGAAGGTGGTTACTTCGTACGGCCACGGAATTGCTGACATAGCAACCCAAGAGATTTAGCGCTAATAATTAATCAGGAACGACAGGAGAGGAACACCAAACAACTTACAAGTGTCGGAAAACCACAACGAAACAAAACAAACCATCCCCAGATTTTACAGGGTCCCCATAGCCGTTCGTTCCCCTTCGAGATCCATTTCCAAAGGGTTAACCGACCGATGAACCGAAGGAAACAGGGACTTGCCGGGACGGTCGGACTTGGAGTGGGGTAAAAGAAGAAAAGCAAAAGGGTCGGAAGTACGGAACCCGCCATCTCCCTCTTCCTTCCGAACCGACATCACACACGCACACAGCCAGACTTTGATCCTTGGGCTGCTCTCGAGGTTGTTATCTCCGGGATGCCTATTGTTCGTATATGTACACCCAAGGCTTGAGTCCAACGGGAGGAGCTGTTGTATTTATCAGCTTCCCTCATTCCCCTTCCCCTTAGTCACTCGAGAATAGCAACGGTTGTACTACATGTACATACATAAGGTAGATACAACAGACGGGCACCCAGCTGAACGGTTTGCCCGTCGGGCTTGAGATGACTCCGGTCCGGGATGTGGGCGATATACATTTATCTCCCTACCAACATAGATACATCACCTGCTGCCTTGCATCGATTACATACTCCCATGAAGAGAGATACCCCATGCGGAACGGTCTCCGGAGGTCGCACTGCTACTGTACAAACCCCTTCGGAAAAGAGACCTGCATGGAGTTTGTCACAAACGTCCCGCCTATGTCCGCAACTCCATTCATCTAGATAAGTGAGGAATTACGAGAAGAGGCTCGTTGCTAGACTAAAACCTTGTTCACGTAAACCACCGAAAATCACCGAACCCCCTGTTCTCGATGGACCCGTCAAAACACATGAGACGTCGTGTCTGATGGACATATTGGGATGACAGAGTATAGCAGTGCATAAATTGTATAACAGCACATGCTCGGGGTCTGGCTGAATGCCGTATCTCAACTGGGGCTTGTGTATTCTTGAAGATGTCCGCAGCAATCATGCAGCAATGAAACAAGAGAGCTTACAGCTTGCTTGCACACAAGTGTCTATCAAAATGCCCTATATCCCCATATGTTTCCTTGTAGACTGCTACTCTGCCTATCAGGCCTAGTTGGGTTATGATTCAACAGAACAGGCACGCCCATCACCACCTGTTACGCACCGTATTATGCCCCCCGCGTGTCACGTACTTGTCAAATTTGTAGGACGCCTTGTCCCGCTACCGCCATTGTGAAAGCTGTCCCATTTCATCAAGGCTGACGGGGCGTTGGAGAACTTTGCGGTAGATGGAGAGGAGTCTCCAATGTTGGATGTTGAAGCCGACTTTCGACCATCACCTTTGACCATTGAAAGGCCTGGATATGTGCGGACTTCTACCTGAAGCCCAATGTCTTGAGTTCTGTCGTGAGATCATATTTCCCCAGATGCCATGTTTACATTCATGTCCCGCACTCATCGCTATAGCACGGGGAAGGTACGAGATGAATGAAAGAACCGGAAGCGAATAATACCTGCTGCCTATGTTCAAGATATTGGCAAAGTTCTTATGCTTAGAAGTATCATTTTGCTCGCCTGATAACGCCCGATCTATATAAGTCATAAAGTGTGTGCTCGGCCCACGTTTTGTTTTCGGCAACCAAGGTTTTTGGGCCAAACTCCATGCTCATTCAAACAGCCTGAACGCAATTATTATGGACCATTGTACAGACAACGACAAAGCAAAACCAAAAAAAAGTGCCTGTATTCCCATCGCCGAGATGTAGCATTGCCCTCGGGCGATCATTATACACGTGTGCGAGGATCGTAGCCGAGTCCCTGAAACCCCCTCAAAGGTTTTTGGCCAAGTCCGATACGGAACCTTGATCACTAAACGTGGTCCTGAAGGTCTTCCCAGATCTGGAGATGCGTATCCACATGAGACGTCCCTACCTGCCCTTTCTGTCCCCAATCGATCCCATTGTTCTATTTGTCGGCTTCCCCTGTCCGATCTAGATTTCGCCTGTCCTTATCGTACCCGCAAGTCCGTACCTTCAATGGCCTGGTTGATTGATTTTTGATATCTGCATTGCTTAGAGGAGCAGCTCAAGAGGGTTCTCGATAACCTTCTTGAACTCCTTCATCCACTCAGCACCGACGGCTCCATCAACAACCTTGTGGTCGAAGCTGCCCGTGACGACAATCTGCTCATCCCATGCAATACCGGTGGTGCCATCTCCGTTCTCAACAGGGACAGCAACTTTCTTGGTGGTGCCAACAGCGAGGATAGCGGCCTGAGGGGGGTTGATGACGGCGGTGAAGCGCTCGACGGCCGAGTTCATACCCATGTTGGAGATGGAGATAGTGCCACCCTGGTACTCCTCGGGCTTGAGCTTGTTGTCGCGGGCCTTCTTAGCAAGCTCCTTGACGGCGGCGGAAATGCTCTCGAGACCCTTGCCCTCGACACCCTTGACGATTGGGGTGATAAGACCGTTGGGGGTTGCGACGGCGACCGAGACGTCGACCGTGTCGAACTGGCGGATGTGACCATCACGCCACGAGCTGTTGACAGCAGGGACCTTCTTGCATGCAACAGCCATACCCTTGATCAAGAAGTCGTTGACGGACAGCTTGTACTTGCCCTCGGCAGAGCTGTTCAGGGTCTGGCGGAGCTTGGAAAGCTTGGAAACAGACAGAGTGGCCGAAACAAAGTAGTGGGGATTCTCGGCCATGGACTCCTTGAGACGCGAGGCGATGGTCTTGCGCATGCCACTGATGGGAATGTCGACGTACGAGGCGGTAGCCGCGGCAGCGGGGCCGGGGGCAGACTTGGCCTTCTTGACATCCTCCTCGGTGATCTTGCCGCCGGGGCCGGTGCCCTTGAGGCCCTTCAGAGGTACACCGCTCTCGATGGCAAGTCTCTTGGCAACAGCAGAAATGTTGGGCTCGCGGTCGAGGGCAGTCTCGAGTCTGCCACTGGAGCCGGTCTCCTCTGGCTCGGGGGCGGGGGTCGGTGCGGGTGTGGGAGCGGACGACTCGGACTCGGACTTGGTCTCCTTGGGGGGAGGGGGAGCGGAAGCCTCACCGCCTGCATCCTTGAGAGTGAAGTTCTCAAAGGCACTGACGTCGGTACCTTCGTCGACCAAGATGGCAATTGGCTGCGAGTGGAGAGTACACGAGTTAGTGTTCATCTGTCAGGTGGATTCTCCCTTCGGGACGGTGGGGAAGGACATGATATAGCTTACGTTGCCGACCGCGACATCCTTCTCACCTGACTCCTTGAGGATCTTTGCGAGAACACCTTCCTCCTGGAACTCAAAGTCCATCTGGGCCTTATCGGTCTCGATCTCGACGAGAACCTCGCCGGGCGCGATCGTATCACCGGCCTTCTTCTGCCACGCGCCAATATTTCCCGCCGTCATCGTCGGAGAAAGAGCTGGCATCTTGACGACGGTATGCGGCGGAAACGAAGCATACCATCTTGTGAGGCTGGGGAGTGCAACGCGTGCGATGCGGGCATGCTGAACAGCTTGCCTTCTGAGGGCCGGGACAAGCATCTTGGGCGGAAAAAAGGGCTGTAAATAACTCTCAAAGAGCGGGAGAAAAAAAAGGGTTGAGGGAGCTCAAGCGAAAGGCCCCGCGCTAGCACAGATGTAAGAAGATCGGATTATTTCCCGGATAACTCTCGCAGTTCCGAAAGTCAATTGACGCCCGGTGAAGTCGACGATGAGGAGGAGGTTGACGACGAGAAGGGAGGGTAGGTGAAGACCGGTCCCGGATCGGAGGTGTGATAATGGTGATTGATACTTTTTGGGGGACCACCAGTTTTTTGCGTGGGATGGAAACTCGTTGGGGAAGCTCAGCTAGACGGGCCAAGCATGGGTGACCCACCCGTCAAGTCAGCAAAACTAGGACGCTAATGCCTCTCTGGGAATCGAGGCAGGCCCTGTACACACGTCCGAACGATGAAATCACTGGGCGCGCGGGAGGATGCCATCTGTAAACTTTTTGTCGCGCATTGCGCCGAACTCTCTTAGGTAACAGACATCTTGACATTTAATATGGGCAGATTTCAGTTGTTTCATGAACGATAGGTAGACTGACTGCATCACAGATTAATATTTGCTAGACATTCCAACCTCCATGCAGATGGTACTGCATTTATTTTGCGGAACTTATTTCGTAACCTAGACCGGAACGGAGATAAGAATCCCAGGTCGACGATGATGAGTCCAGCTTTCTTTCTTGGTGGAGTTTCTCGAGTCCTCTAACACCTCAGGGCGTGGGAGAGTCCAGGGTGTGCGACATGGCATTCCCAGCAAGCAGCGCAAGCTGTACAAGGTGTGTTCCGTCAGCTGGCGACGCGGCCGACGCGGGCAGGGATCCACAAAATTGTATGGAGCAGCAGGCAGACGGAATTATCGAAAGTAAGGACACCTTGAACCCTTGGGACACTGCAGACTGCAGTCGAGTCTGTAGTTCTTGTTACGAATAAGGAATACTGTCGTTAGGTACTAGTAATCTTCCACTTGCTGAGGTTGTAAATCCTCAGTTCCTAACGGCTGTGCTCCTTCATCGAGGAGGTCTTGACTTCCTCTTTCTTCTTCTTTGCGCACTGCAGACGACGAAACAGCAACTCCCATCGGAAATTGTTGGTTTCGACTGACTGCGCCGGCACATACCAAGTACCCGAACAAACCTCCACTCCCATCCATCCCCCCCTGACAAAGACGACGGACTGCAGCCGCATCTGCACTTCAACTCAATCTAAAACAGTGTCAACTTTTTTGAGCCGCGCAAACCTTCTTTTGATTTCCCACCTTCGCTCTCTTATTATGCGCTAAGTCGACTTTTTGCGAATGGCCATCTCCTAATCACTACGCCAACGCGCCATGACTTCTCTTACATTCGTGGTGTCCTCGTTGGACAAAATCGCCCAACATGCCGGACGAAACAAGCAACTGACTGAGCTGGCCGAGAAGGCGCTCGCAGCCCTCAAAGAAAATGAACAGCACCTTCCCGACCCTGAGGTTGTATTTGCACCATTACAGCTGGCCACGAAATCCGGCACCGTTCCCCTCACGACGACGGCTCTCGATTGCATCGGCAAGCTCATCTCCTATTCGTACTTTACAGCGCCATCATCCCACGCCCCAAGCCAAGATGGCCCCGAACAACCGCCGCTCATTGAGCGTGCCATTGATACTATCTGCGACTGTTTCCAAGGCGAGGCAACCCTGGCCGATATCCAATTGCAGATTGTGAAGTCGCTGCTCGCCGCAGTGCTCAACGACAAAATCATCGTACACGGCGCGGGGCTGCTTAAGGCAGTACGGCAGGTATATAACATTTTTCTGCTCTCCCGGAGCACCTCGAACCAGCAGGTCGCGCAAGGGACTCTCACCCAAATGGTTGGGACAGTTTTCGAACGAGTCAAGACACGGATACACATGAGGGAGGCACGGGCGCAATTGGGTAAAATAAGGCAGAGCCAGAGCAGCCTTACTGTCGACCGGCCAGACGACGATGCACAATCAGGAGTCGCAGAGAGCGAGGAGGCAAATGGAGCTGGCTCGGACGAAGCAGCCTCAGAAGTCGTCGAGGACGCTGGTACCAAGCTCACGCTGAGGGACTTGGAACATCGAAAAAGCTTCGACGATTCTCACATGGGCGATGGGCCGACTATGGTCACCCAGGTCAAACCTGCCAAAAGGGGGGCGAGGTCTGTGTCGGAACAAAGCTTGGCGGAGACATCTCAAGAGGAGACACCGGAAATGCTGGATGCCGAGGACGAAGCATACATAAGAGACGCTTACCTGATCTTCCGCTCGTTTTGCAACTTGTCAACAAAGGTCTTGACACCCGACCAGCTGTACGATCTCCGCGGCCAAGGTATGCGATCGAAGCTTATCTCTCTCCACATCGTGCATACCTTGCTCAATAACAACATTGCCGTCTTCACCTCTCCTCTGTGCACCATCACCAACACGAAAAACAATGAGCCCACAAGCTTCCTGCAGGCCATAAAATATTATCTCTGTCTGAGCATCACCCGAAACGGCGCAAGCTCCGTGGATAGGGTGTTTGATATCTGTTGCGAGATCTTTTGGTTGATGGTTAAATACCTGAGGGCCCCATTCAAGGTTGGTTTTGCCAAGGAACCCCCATGCTCACAAGTTCAAGCTAATACATAACAACAGAAAGAAATTGAGGTCTTCCTGAACGAGATCTACCTGGCTCTTTTGGCGCGGAAGAACGCCCCTGTTTCCCAGAAGCTGACGTTTGTGGGGATTCTGAGGAGACTGTGCGATGATCCCCGGGCCCTCGTAGAAACGTATTTGAACTATGACTGCGACAGGAACGTCGACAACATCTTGCAGAAGATTGTGGAGGATCTTTCCAAATTTGCGACAGCGTCAATACCTATAACACCGGCGCAGGAGCAGCAGTATGAGGAAAGCCACGCTAAATACGGGGCCAACGAGTGGCAACTCAAGAGCGTTTTGCCCCCACCACTTTCTGTTGCCATGATTGCTACACAACACGACACCGACAACGAGATACCCAAAGAGTATGCGATCAAGCGCGCGGCCATTGACTCACTTGTCACAACGCTAAGCTCCCTCCTCCACTGGTCGCAAGACGAGCGCCCTGAAGCAAACGGTCTAGGGGGTGAAGTTGAGAGGAGGACATCCAGCGATGAAATCAGGGAGTCAATCGACCCCACGATGAGCGAGCACGCCTCCACCCCTCTTCCTCCATCGACCCCGGTGCTTGATGACGATCCAGACCAGCTCGAAAAGGAGAAGGCCAGAAAGACAGCGCTGGCACAAGCCGTAGATGCGTTTAACTACAAACCAAAAAACGGCATCAAGCGACTACTCAGGGACGGATTTATCCCGAGCGATAAGCCGGAAGATATTGCCCGGTTCCTCATGAGTGAGGACAGGTTAGACAAGGCACAAATCGGAGAATATCTGGGCGAGGGTGACCAAAAGAACATCGACGTCATGCATGCTTTTGTTGACCTGATGGACTTCACCAAGAAACGCTTTGTAGAGGCTCTTCGAGAGTTTCTTCAGTCTTTCCGGTTACCTGGCGAAGCACAAAAGATCGATCGCTTCATGCTCAAGTTCGCAAACCGATATATTACAGGAAACCCAAACGCCTTTGCTAATGCTGATACACCCTATGTTCTTGCATACTCGGTCATTATGTTAAACACGGACTTACACAGTAGTCAAGTTGTAAGGCGCATGACGAAACAGGACTTTATCAAGAACAACCGGGGCATCAACGACAATGCCGATCTGCCAGACGAATACCTCCTTGGAATCTACGACGAGATTCAGAAAAATGAGATCGTTCTGAACAGTGAACGACAGGCAGCCGCCGCTGCTGGAGCCCTTCCTACACAGCCAACAGGATTCCAAGCCTTTGGCCGCGACTTGCAAAGGGAAGCCTATGTTCAGCAGTCGGAGGAGATTGCGCTCCGTTCAGAACAGCTCTTCAGGGACCTCTATCGCAGCCAGCGAAAGAACGCGTCCAAAGCTGGCACCAGGTTCATACCCGCTACCTCGCCAAAGCATGCCGGTGCCATTTTCGATGTCACTTGGATGTCTTTCTTTTCTGCCTTGTCGAGCCTGACGCAGAAGACTCATAATCTTGCGGTAAATAAGTTGTGTCTGGAAGGGATGAAACTGGCCACTCGCATTGCTTGCTTGTTTGACCTATCAACGCCGCGCGAAGCCTTCATCTCCGTACTCAAGAACATTGCCAATCTCAATAACCCTCGTGAGATGCAGGCCAAGAACGTTGAGGCGCTGAAGGTCATCCTGGAGCTTGCCCAGACAGAGGGCAATCGCTTGAAGGAGTCATGGAAGGATGTACTTCTGTGCATTAGCCAGCTGGACCGTCTGCAACTCATCTCAGAGGGTGTGGATGAGAGTGCCGTCCCGGATGTCTCCAAGGCCCGCTTTGTGCCACCACAATCACGGCCGGAGACCGCTGACTCCCGGAAGTCCACTTCGTCTGCAAGGAAGAGCCGGCCGAGAGCTCCGACAGGCCCCCAGGGTGTCTCTCTGGAGATTGCGCTTGAAAGTAGGTCCGATGAGGTCATCAAGGGTGTGGACAGGATATTCACCAACAGCGCCAACCTGTCGAAGGACGCCATCATACACTTCGCCCGCGCCCTGACAGAGGTCAGCTGGGACGAGATCAAGGTTTCGGGCTCAACGAAAGATCCTCGCTACTACAGCTTGAAGAAAATTGTGGAAATCAGTTACTACAACATGATGCGTGTCAGGTTTGAGTGGAGTGTCATCTGGGACGTTCTTGGAGAGCATTTCAACCGTGTCGGGTGTCATCCAAATACGGAAATTGTCTCGTTCGCTCTCGATGCCCTTCGTCAGCTTTCGATGCGGTTCATGGATATCGAGGAGCTTGCTGGTTTCAAGTTTCAAAAGGACTTCCTTAAACCCTTCGAGCATGTCATGTCAAACTCAAGCAACATTGCTGTCAAAGATATGATTCTTCATTGTCTCATCCAGATGATTCAAGCGAAGGGAGCAAACATTCGCTCTGGTTGGAGAACAATGTTTGGCGTGTTCACCGTCGCTGCCAGGGAGCCCTACGAAAGTATTGTCAACCTGGCCTACGAGAACGTTATTCAGGTATACAAGACACGGTTCGGCGTTGTCATCTCCCAGGGTGCCTTCACAGATCTGATCGTCTGCCTGACAGAGTTCTCCAAGAACATGAAGTTCCAGAAGAAGAGCTTGCAAGCCATGGATACACTCAAGTCCACCATCCCCATGATGCTGAAGACGCCAGAATGCCCTCTGTCGCAAAGGGGGAAGCAGTCCGCCAAGTCTGACGCGGCTATCAAGTCTACATCGGTTGAGGAAGGCTTCTGGTTCCCGGTCCTGTTCGCCTTTCACGACGTTTTGATGACTGGGGAAGATCTTGAAGTGCGGTCGAATGCCCTTAACTACTTTTTCGAGGCACTCCTGCGGTACGGGGGCGATTTCCCCTCAGAATTTTGGGATATTCTCTGGAGGCAACAACTCTACCCAATTTTCATGGTGCTGCGCTCAAGACCTGAAATGACCAACGCGCTGAACCATGAGGAACTCTCCGTTTGGCTGTCAACAACAATGATCCAGGCGCTTCGGAACATGATCACTCTCTTCACGCACTACTTTGACGCCCTCGAGTACATGCTGGATCGGTTCCTCGAGCTCCTCGCGCTGTGTATTTGCCAAGAGAATGACACGATTGCTCGGATAGGTAGCAATTGTCTCCAGCAGCTGATCCTCCAAAACGTTACCAAGTTCAGTCCCGAGCACTGGGCGAAGATTGTAGGTGCTTTCTGCGAGCTGTTTGAGCGTACGACCGCATACCAGCTCTTCACGGCAACCACCATCAACTCAACGGCCTCGCTCTCACCGCCACCAAATGGCTTGGACTTTGGGCCTGCACTTAGCCCAACCTCTGAATCAGCGCCGGTCAATGAGAAGTCCCTCAAGATCAGCAGCGAAGATACCAATGGGTACGCGTCGGATACTGAGGGGTCTACCTCTGCTCACGCCGAGGGTGGAAACGACCCTGATGCGCCGAACCCGTCTGCCATGGCGACAACCCCTCAAATTGGAGCGTCGCCGCAGTTGGAAGAATTCAAACCAAGCAACCCTCTTCAGCAGCAGCCGGTGGTCGTTACCGCCGCCCGCCGTCGCTTCTTCAACCGCATCATCAGCCGCTGCGTCCTTCAGCTACTTATGATCGAGACGGTCAACGAGCTCTTCAGCAACGACACTGTCTACGCCCAGATCCCGTCGTCGGAGCTTCTCCGCCTGATGGCGCTGCTGAAGAAATCATTCCTCTTCGCTAAGCGCTTCAACGCCGACAAGGAGCTGCGCATGCGGCTGTGGCGCGAGGGCTTCATGAAGCAACCGCCTAACCTGCTGAAGCAGGAGTCCGGCAGCGCCGCCACCTACGTCGCCATTCTCTTCCGAATGTTTGGCGACACGTCGCCCGAGCGTCAGGGTAGCAAGGCTGACGTCGAGGCCGCGCTCGTCCCGCTGTGCCAGGACATCATCCGGGGCTACATCCAGCTAGACGAGGAGAGCCAGCACCGCAACATTGTTGCCTGGCGGCCTGTTGTTGTGGATGTCCTCGAAGGTTTCGCCAGCTTCCCGAAGGACGCGTTTGCCGCCCACATTCCTACTTTCTACCCGCTTATCGTTGAGCTGCTTGGCAAGGATCTGGGGTCAGAGCTCCGCGCTGCCCTGTTGTTGGCATTGAGACGGGTGGGCGAGGTCGGACTTGGTATCGAGAACATGTCTGCCCGCGTGAACGGCAGCAACCACGAGCGAAGAGCTAGCACTATTTCTGCTCGGTCGCCTACGCCCCGGGGCTCCCCAAGGATGGACAGCTATAGTGATGACCCGTCCAATCGAATGATGGGCAGGTAGAGACATGCAAAAACTGGTGGCCTCAGAGCTTCAAGCGCATTCTGTTGTATTTTTATTTGTTTCATTTTATTATCTATCATGTTCGTCTTAGAGTTTAAGGAGGCAAAGTGGGATTAGACGAACAGTCATAGCAGGAGCCACGAGAGTTTGGACCTCTGGTAATGCCGCTGGTGCATCAGTGTCACCAGCTTCATATCAGGTTGCGTCTGTTATTTTTTGTTATATTAATTGGTTTCTATCTTGAGTGGTTCACACCCCCTCGATCAAGACGAAAAAAATGGAACACGGTGACGGCTTGTCTGCTCTTTGGTAAATTTTCACGACTGTCATTTCTACAGCATCTGGGTTAGAGGAGATCCTCTTTAGTGAATCAAACCATATAAAGCTTTGGCTTCGATTGCCCCATTTGACACCGGCTGTTTCACGCCAACTGCCAACTCGTTCGAATCTCCGGCAAAGCCGCATTCTTATGGCTTGGTAAAGCGCTTGCGTTACATGACTGTCCGCAACTCGGCCCTTCATGGCCGAGATTCTCGACAGTAGGCCAGGCCAAGTAAGCCTGAGCTCGCATCTCAGCCCTGCAGCCCCCCTTGGAGGGTCAGGGGCAAGCAAGAGTTAGTAAATTTGACTCTAAGCCGTAACACGGATCCCTTGTTCGCTTGTTCGTTTGCACTTCGCTACTTTCCTTCCGTTCTAAACCAACATCACCGGATGACCAAGCGCAGCTCCTCGGGCATGATCTCCGTCAGCCAGGCCCTTAGTAGGCCCCTTTCCTCCTCGACAATCCGTTCTGGCAGAGTCAAGAGAGCATTTTTGAGTGTATCGTCGCTCGCCACGGCGTCCCTGAGCAGCGCCTTTGTTATTTCCACCCGGCGCGCCGAGTGCTCGGCCACGCGCATCAGGCTGACAAACGTCTCGAAGAAGTCTACCAGGTTGAAGTGCATGAGCACGTCCTTCTTGTCTA
This sequence comes from Podospora australis, assembly GCA_033296905.1. Lineage (NCBI taxonomy): Eukaryota > Fungi > Ascomycota > Sordariomycetes > Sordariales > Podosporaceae > Podospora > Podospora australis. Next base: position 24,573 of record MU864550.1, read on the forward strand.
CCATGTACAGCGCAGCGAACTGAAGCAAGCCATCACCAGGTCGCGGAGCACTCATGCTGCCGTCTTCAAAGCCGGCGCTGTGGCCGTTGATATTATATGACGGGGTGGTGGCGGTGAACTGGGATGTGCTGATGGCTTCGAGGTTGAGAGTCGCCAGGCGCGGGAGGATGCGGAGGATGCGCCCGTGGGCGAGGGAGAGTTGGTGGGTGTCACCTTCGGCAAGGGCCTCGTCGCGGCCGGAGAGAATGTCAAGGAGGAGGCGGTACATGGATTCGTTGTTGAAGAGGAGCTCCCAGAGGAGACCCTTACCGGGGGCACGGCGGAGGACGAGCTCGGTGTGGGTCGGGATGGGGGCGTCTGCACGGGCAGGGGGCGGAGGTGGAAGTGGGCAGTCGATGTCGAGCAGGTCACCGAGGACTTTCCCGCCCTTTTGGCCTACTTCTACCTGTGGCGCTGTGAGCCATCGCTGAATGAAGGCCCGGAAGAGATCGGGCATGACGGAGAGGATGGCGGCATCGTTGGGAGTGGCGGCAGCCTTGCCGATGATGGTCATGACAAGAATGTTGGCATCGGGGGCGGGGGCGCTTAGAGCTTGTATAAGGGATTCTTCGGAGGCTAGTTGCAGGACTTGCGTGAAGGAGACTGGGCCGAGGAACTTGATGGTCAAGCTGACGATGGCCTCGGGGTTGCCATGGTATTGTTTGAGGAGAGTCGTCAGTTTTGGGAGGAAGCTCGGAAGAAGCGCCGGGATATTGCTATCTGTTGACAGGAGGATGTTAGGGGAATGCTGCAACCATGATGATTACAATGAGGTATCACCTGTCAGTTGGATTTCGACATCGTCAAACAGCTTGTGAACGAGTGACAGATTTGGGTCTGCGATAAGGTCGTCAAGGTGCTTGTCGAGCTCGTCGAGCCCTATGATCGGTACGTTGTCCATTGTTGTGAACTTCAACCTCTTTGCTGGGTGAGATTTCAAGCTTGGGAAATGTGGCTCAAGCTTGAAACCTTATTACTAGAAGCTTGACAGGCAGAAGCTAGTTGTCGCAAGTCTCGAGTTGCTATCCGAGGAAGGGGTCCAGATCATCGGGAAGAGGGAGTTCGGCTCTTGGCGGTGCGGGGCACATTTAAGCTTCGTCGTTCCTTGACAGGGACCTGAAGCGGCAGGGGGTCCGAATCTGCGCGTGGAAGTAAAGCACAGTGTGTCAAAGATGGCGAAAGCTGTTCGTTCGAACTTTGCTCGATTAAACATATCAAGACTAAGCTTCTATGCCATCACAACATGATGATATACATTGGATCTGAAAGCGACACGCTTATGAATGATCCACAACATGTGTTGCTATGCTCTGTATGGTATTTTAATCTTTCGTACGAGATTTCGATCAGCTGGATTCCTTTGATGTACACCAGAACACACCGCACTTTGGAATATTGCGCACACTGTATTTTCGTGTCTCCCCAGTGGAGCCGGGCCAAAGCACTGAGATGCATGTAACGCAATGGAACTGCCCCGCCTAAATTTTTGGTAACTTTGCCGTTGACCGTTCACCTCCATACTTCTTGCGCCTCGACTCTACAATTATTCTTGCTTCCCTCCATCTTAAGCCCGCGACGCGCTCGATTATCGACATAACACATTACAACCGGGTACGAGATGTCAGGCAGAGGCGGGCGAGGCGGCCGTGGTCGTGGGCGAGGAGGGCCCATGATGAACGGCAGGAGAGCTGTTGCAGCAAATAGTACACCATGGGCTACTATGGACACGGGTATCGAATTGGACGGGAAACCCGCTGAACTCTTTCCTGTAGGGCCAATTCTCAGTAGTGCGATTCCAATGATTGTTTAGCTAATGCGCTTCTTCTCTTTCGCAGCCTTATAAAGTTCCCAAAGCACCAGTCCCCAACAAGAAAGAAGAGAAGCAAATCTCTTACTTCCTCCTCTTTCGCGAGCAATGTCACGATAGCCCTCTCTATACCCACTCGCGGACTTGGGTGCAAGACAGGAGCACGACCAACAAGCGTACCTACGGCCAAGATCAGATCAACCGCCGCTACGGCCAATCTTCCGAAGCGACTGTAGACGCCTTCAACGCCGTCCCCACCTACTCCCAGCAGTTCCAGCAAACATCTAGAACCCTCCCAGATCTCTCCTCCTGGCCCTTCGCGAAAGAATTCTTCCCTCCAGAGCTCCACGCGACACTTGATGGCGAAGATGAGCCCGCAAATAAGAGGCGCAAGACCGGCCCCAAGTCTCTCGGACTCTCCAACATCACATCCTACAAGACGGCAGAAGATCTAGAGATGGAAGCCGCGGCAGAACAGGCTGGGGGCGGCGCGGAACATGAGGATATCAACAAGGCGCTCGAGCTTCTCAACAGGGTGGAAAAGAACACAGCTGAGGGTGGTGAAGACGGGTTTCTGTCGGGCGAGGATGACGATGACTGGGTCAAAAACAACGAGGGAGACGAAGACGCCGAATCCAATGCAGCGGATTCAGACGAGTACGACGACGAGTCGGGTGACGATTATAACGCTGAACAATACTTTGACGAAGGCGACAACGATGACTACGACGATGGAGGTGAAGATGGTGGGCAGTATTACGATTAAACACCGGGATGACTGTCGGGAAGGTGTCACAAAGGTTCAGGGCTGCTTATTTTGTCTTGTCTTTCCGGTTTTTAAGGGATCTTTGGCGTACTGTTATTGGTTTATCACGGAAAAGGGCTGGCTGGCTAGAGAGATACCATTCATATTATTTTCAGTTCCGATACGCATGAATAAATAAATGGGACACATACGCCTAATATAGGGATGTGTGTTATCAGAGGGAGAATATGTACAGGCTTTAATTGCTGATGTAAACCTAATATTCAAGAGACATGGTCATTACAGTCAGATGCGTAAAAGTAGTGATTTACCGGTGTGAGATGTTGATTTTAAGGCGCTGAGTCGAAAAGAACACGCGCCCATGAGGTTGAGAGGATGGACGCCATGAAACATTTGAATACATTCACTGAGACTTATGGCCGTGTCCCATCAGAGTCATTAATGTGCATTGGCACCAAGTCTGGACGTCTCAATGAAGGATCCAGACACTCAAAAGTGCTGCAGACCTAAACAATCATTTCTTGTACACAATATAATTACTCCCAAGCACCTATCATTCTCCCCCAAAGCCAAATCGATGCGCCGTCTACCATGCTTTTTACGAAGGTGGTGAAAGTAAAGAAAAAGGGGTTTCCAGCCAAATATACAATCAGCTACCATGGCCCATAAAATCCTTGAGCTGCAATTCTGTGATCCCTTCCTTGACACCGCCGACCACGCCGGCGACCTTAAGGATGCCTTCCTCAAAGTCTCTGAGAACGCCCGCCAGCTCCATCGCCCGCTCGTTGACGCCAACCTGGCTGGCGTTGCCAGACTGAGCTGCCGCCCGCTGCAACTGCTCCATCATGTTGCCCTGAACCCCGTGCAAGTGCACCTCGATCTCGCCCAGATTCCTCTCGAACTTCTTCATCATCTCGTCCATCTCGTCGGCAGTCTTTGAGAAGAAGCTGATCAAGTCCGAGTTGCTCTCAGCATTGGCATCAGCCGAGGCGCCGGCAGCCACGCCAGACTTGGACCACAACCCTGACTGATGATACTGCATCGGCAGTTTCAGGTTGTCGATGGCCTTGAAGGAGAGGCGGGCGTTGTCGGCGTCGCGGTTGATCAGCTCTCGCAACTGGCTAATGGCCTCGACGTCGCTCTCGAGGGCACGGTGGGCGCCTTCCGACTTGCGCGTGACGAAGCTCACGTCGGTAGGGATCGCCGAGAGCTGCTCGCCATGCGACGGCAGGAATGCTTCTACCGCCTCATAGTCACGAATGCAGCTCTGGATCTTGTCGTCGATGGCGGCGAGTTCTTTCTGGAGATCTTCTTGCAAGTCGTTGAAGCGCGTCGTCGAGCGGATGTTGCTGAGGTCAATGCGCACGCCGGGAATCACTTGCTGCTTAGCCGCGCTCTGGCCCATGGTGAGCCCTGCTACTTGCGGCTGCTGTTGTTGTTGCTGCTGTTGTTGGGGTTGGTTTTGCCCTGGAGTGGTTCCGGCAAGACCACTAATGGGGCAGCATGTTAGTGATCTGGTCGCCGGGCTGGAATATAGAAAATGGAAGGGATAAAAACGTACAAAAGGCCTCCGCCGCCGAGTGTACTCTTGTTGGCGCCAAACATACTGCTGGTGTTTGCTGTCGAGGCACCAAACAATCCTCCTCCTGTTTGCGCCGGCTGCTGTTGAGCCGCCCCACCACCAAAAAGCCCTCCTGTTGTGTTTAAGGTCTGTTGAGGTTGTTGGCCTCCAAACAGACTTCCTGTGGCCTGTAGAGCTTGGGGCTGTGTATTTGTTGCGCCGAATAGTCCTCCTGTTGTCGCTGGTTGCGCCGCGGTCGCAAGTCTGCCGAATAGCCCACCGGTTTGCTGAGCCTGTGCAGTATTCGTCGCTCCTCCAAAAAGACCTCCAGTCTGTTGCTGCTGCTGGGGCTGTGCTGTTGTTGCTGCTCCTCCTCCGAACAGGGAACCCGCTGCTTGTGGTTGTGCCGTCGCTGTGGTATTTCCAAACAGAGAGGTCCCTGTCTGCGCAGGTTGTGTCTGCCCGAAAAGTCCACCGCCTGCCTGGGGTTGGGTTTGCGCGCCGCTACCACTGTGCAGAAGGCGAGTCAGTCTGTCTGCATGTCTCACTCGGATTGGGTATCCATCAATTGGTGCAAGAGGGCAAACAAAACAGTCCAAGACACAATTGGATTATCGCGAAATCGCGACCAAAGGGAGACTTACAAAAGATTGGCGCCTCCAGTGTTGATGCTCAGGCCCCCGGGGCCGCTCGCTGATCGACCAAGCATACCGTCCGATTTATGTAGGTAAGGTATGCAGCTCTGAAATTGATAGAGTGTTTGCAATTTGAGCAACAACTGGAATGTTGCAATGTGGAGTGCGAATTGTCAAGATGCCGGGGTTCCAGGTCGCTGGGTGGTTGATGTTTTCTGCCCCAGTGCCTATCAATTCCCAGTTACCTTACGGTCGCAGGAAGCTTAGGCCAAGTCGCGCTTCTGGCTGTCACTGAGCTACCATTTCCCCACTGCCCACGCGCGCCTAGCTGCCCGCCACTCCCGCCCAGCCCAGCGCTTCTCCAACGGCTATTGCTCAGCCTGACCGCCTGCCTAAAACACTCACCACTGTGGGTCCCACGGTCAATCAGCCAATGTTCAATGGATCTGTCTTTCACCTTGCTTGTTATCTAGTTCAATCTTCGAAGCTTAACCGACCCGGTCTGATCTCACTCTCTTTGCGTCTTGAAGCCTTGCATCGCCAAAAATCTCAGTATTTAAACACATTATGGATATGGACGAAGATGACGATTTCTACGGGGGCGAGGAAAGCAACTCTCCGGCTGCTGAGTCCACACCAGCTGCTGCACCACAAACTGCCCCTGCGCCGCCTAAGAACGATGCGAACGACGAGCTAGAGGAAGGGGAAGAAGAGGACGAGGGCGGCGAGATGGATGAAGACGATGATTCAGTAGGGAAATCTCAGTTCATGTATCTTTCTCTGCATTAATGGAGTTGCTCACAGTCGTTCCTAGGATATCGACATCATCACCGAGAGGAAAGACGACTCCAAGCCTGCCCCTCCACCGTAAGAGATACCCTCTCCCAGCCAGCTGTTAGTGAAAGGAAGTATGATCCTAACGTTCCCATGACATGATAAGACAATCCAAATACAGCGAAATCCGCAACATTCCACAACGATCGACCTCGAACGAATCCTCAGTAAAGCCGCCCCCTGCCGTGAAGCGCGAAGAGCCCCGACAGCAACTACAACAGCAGCCGCAATATCAGCAACAACAAGCACATCGCCAATTCACTGGTGAGCTCCCGCCAGTTTCCGTCTCGAAGATCGACGTCAACGCAATACCCATCCACAAAGGCACGGGCAAGCCCATCACCGCGGTAAACATCGATGAAGACCTCCCAGAAAATGACAAGCCCTGGCGAAAACCGGGCACCGACCTGTCAGACTACTTCAACTACGGCTTTGACGAGTTCACCTGGGCTCTGTACGCCCAGAAACAGGAAGCTATGCGCGGGGAGTACAACCAGGAGACGATCGCCCAGAACAACAAAAAGATGATGGAAGAGATGACCAACATGATGATGATGGGCGGCATGATGCCCGGTGCTGGCGGCGGTCCCGCCGTACCAGGCGGAGGCCCAGCTGTCGGTGCGATGCCGGGTATGGAGGGCATGACACCCGAGATGCAGCAAGCTATGATGCAGCACATGATGGCACAAAATATTGACCCAAGCCAGATGGATATGAACGCTATGGCCGGCATGTACCAGGGCATGCAAGCCGCCGCTGGTGGGCAGGGTGGTGGGCAGGGACAAAACTTTGGGCCTAGTGGGTTCCAAGGGAACCAAGGACAGGGTGGCTACGGAGGTTACGAGCAGCAGATGGGCGGCCCTGGAGGGGGCAGAGGTGGGAGAGGACGAGGCAGACGATGGTAGTATCGAAGTTGATAGCAACACGCTAAGCTTTTATGGTATGGCAATTCGGGAGTTTGGAGTAAAGGAATGTGGTTATGGGCACTCAGCCTGTCCGGAGGGTCAAGGTCCCAAAAATGAATCAATTTCTCTTCTTGCGTTCCTCTTCAAGCTATCAAGCCCCGTTTCAAGCCCCAATGTGTCTGTATCTCTCTTCGTCCACGATGGCAATCAGTACCAATCCGCCCGTTCGAATTCTGCGCCAGGCCATCACACATCATCCTTCGTGTTGTTCAACATTCCGAGGCAGTTGCTGCCATGACGTAGAAGGCTGGGCGGCGTAGAGTAGACAGGGAGCATGTATAAGCAGCCGGCAATGCATACGCACTGGTTTTGGAAGGTCTCCGAGTTACAGTCCCCATTTAGGACTTTGCTGCTGTCCCCAGTATTGCTTCTGGGGCGATGTTTCTCTTGACGGTCTGCTCTGGCTTGTTTCTCCTCGGTCTGAGCTGTCGCGGCGTCTGCAGCCATGTTGTTTGCTGACAGTGATAAAAATAAGGCAGTACCTGAGATCGTTTTGCGCTGTTCCTTGACAGGCTGTTGAGTATGGTCGGGATCGACTATTCGATACTTCAACTGGTCGTTGCAAGTAGGTTGGGAATTGCAATAATTTACTTCTGAGGGGATGTCCATTTCTCCATTGATGTGGTTGTCTTGTGTCATCTACCACGTCGGTTGTACTCGGGTTGTCTAATCCCCATTTGTGTTCAATGTTGGACTTGCACAAACATGCACAGGTACGATCTCGACATTGGGGATTTGTGGAAGGGAGAGCAAATCGTGTTTGCATCGCACAGAATGCATCTTGAGTTCTACAGCAGCTCGCTTAGCAATTGTGGTCAGTTGAGGTGCTACATTGAAATTTGAGTTTGATCACTTTGGTTTCCCCCATGTTTCTATCATGGATGCTCCGCTGCGCGTTACTCAGCATATTTTGTACTAGCTTTCCATCACAGTCTGTGCACAGCAGGTTCTCCCAGGTAGGTTGCAGAGTTAAACACGTCGTGAGTCTGTAGGTCAGCATCTAGATCCCTTTTGAGTGAACTTGTGCTGTGTCCGATGTTGAGTCTACCACTTACTACCCAAGCTCCTACACTATCGTAGTTTTCTCCCTGGCGCTTTTGATCCGTCATTCGGTTCTGGCATAATACAGTCCGGCCAGTTTGGGATCATCACTGGCGGCTCCAGAAACGCAAAATGCGAACTTTTGTTCTTCTTGACCTGCATTTTCCGCGCTACGTTCGCCATATAACAGACGGCGGGGGGAGTGCTTTGTGTCACGCGACGAGGATGCCAGGGCGACTTGGTCATTGTATACTTGGCACTGCCAGCTGCTCTCCTCACATTCATATTACATCGCGCGGGACGAAAATCACTCGTAAAAGCATGTCATATGATGGAATCAAACCCGTTCCTCATTCTTAACGGTGGTGCAGTGGGAGATGGTGTTTGCTTATTTGGTGTGCACTTGTCATTGCGGTTGCTGTGGTGAAACTACGGGGTGTTTTGATGGGGTTCTGCAACAAAAGGGGTCAGGGGTAAAAACCGCGGCTGGGTTAGGGTTAAGCCCCTGAGCTTCAATGACTACGACTTAGTCAACTAAACCTGACGCCCTAAATCTCATAACGGTGTGTTTATGAGGACGCAACGACTTGAACTGAATGTGACCAATCTTTCTATCTTTCTCTCTTTCAAAGGGAAATGAAAGTTGTGGGAAGCACCATAGGTTTCCTTTCGTGGCAGCAGGCATCTGAGATACCAATCCAACTAAGGAGGGACGGACGTTGAAACAATGGCCAATTGTCGCAGAGAGGAAGCCTTGGGATTTACTCCTTGCCTGAAATTGTACGGAGATCGGCCGTGGTCACATAGTTTAGACCATTCAGGTTGACCTCGAGGAGAATTTAGTTCCTAACATGACTGTGACCACGAGGTAGCTAGCTGCCCAAAAGTTGGGGGCAGAACATAGGGCGTGTGCACGAGCTATTTCCATACATACGTGAATTCGATATCGAGCTATTTCTTCTTCAGACTCATGCCACTCAATCAAATCATTTTCCAGTCATTGTCCCTCACAAGTCAGCTCCAAAGTGTCTAGCTCAATTCAAGAGAACATCTTCGTAACTTTAGTCTTGCCTACCAACTTCCATCTACTCTACTTTCACAACAATTCCCATTTTATCTCGTATCTCCTTTGTATTCGCGATCCTCACCCACAGAGCCTGCAACGGTGAACTAACTCCAGCCACATTGCAGGGGTTAATTTACCCTCGCCGCAATCTCTTCCGGGGTCTCTGCATATCGAATTCAGTAACAGGGTCCCAGATGACCGAGTTGCTGGGACCTCTGGCCGGTGGAACCGAGATCTGGGAGGGTTGCTGGTTCACCGCCTCAAATTGACCCTGTTGTGTCCACGGAACTGGAGCATTAGGTCCGATCATGATCGCAGGCTCGGCCTCAGCTCCTGTCCCTTGCATGACTACACCATTGGAAGATTCGGGCATCGTGGAGTTGGCCAGCAAGCCCAGCATAGTGTGTACTTCAAAGGCGACATTGTTGTCCCGGGGGTCTGAAATGCTGGGAGCTGGGACCGGTGGGAACGGGATCTGAGAATGGTGCTGATTCATTGTGAGTTGATCCTGCTGCGTTCATGGAGTTGAAACACTCGGTCCGACCATGATCGCAGGTTCGGTCTCGGCCACTGTCCCTCGCATGGCTAAACCGTTGGAAAATACCGGCGTCGTGTGTCGAAGTCGACATAGTTCTCCCAGGGGTCCGAATTATTGAGACCTGGGGCCGGTGGAACCGAGATTTTGGGCGGTCTTCCCCTTTGGCCCTTGGGCCTTAAGTTTAATCACCTCGTCCATGCTCGGGATCTTGAACTGTTAGATTGCGGTCGGGTCTCCACCGAAAAAAAGGAAACACCTTAGCCTGTTCTAGCTCTTCTGGTTTATCAAGCCACGCCTTTATAGTCTTCGCAAGGGGGGTCGAAGGTGTGGTGGGGGTCTTGGCGGACCTACCCTTTTTAACCGGGCCTGCCACTTTTTTGGCGTTGTTGGGATTCTTTTGTTGTTCTTATACTATGGGTAAACCGGAAACAGCTAAATGGGAAGCTAAGATTGCTAGAAGGAATAGGAGAACGGGTATCAGGAGAAAAAGTTGTAAGAGGGTTATCGGGCGTCACAAGTAAATGATTTGCTCGGATTGGAAAAGAATAAAGCTATCACGCTAGGATAAGAATTTACAGACTCCTACAATACCAAAAAGCCTGATTGCGCCCCAAATCTGTTCAGTTTTGGAGCGTCCTTTCTCTCAGTCTCTTCGCCGTCTCTTCTGGGGCCGGTCAGCTATCCCATCTAGGTCATAGAGAGGCTCTTCATCTAGCAAAAAGCTGTGACGGCGAGCTCCTGGGAGAGACGAGTGATGTGGTGTTGTCGTGGGTAACTGCAGGTTCAGTTGAAAGGGTGACATATCATTCGTGTTGGGTGTGTGTGTGCAGTTAAACCCCATGGCGGCCTGCACCGTGTAGGAAGCCATACCAAAAGATGGCATCGTCTGTGGAGCCGTAAGTGCTGGGTTGCTGAAGCTAGGAAAAGGGCCAGCGTTCTGGGCCATCACGCTGGCTGGTGGCATGGTGTTGGCTTGGACATGATTTGGGACCAGCGATGAGCCATCAGCCAAGTTAGAAATCCGGGGAAACACCTCATCCGTAACCGGAAGAGTCGGCATCGTAGGCCGCTCCGGCATATGATTCTGGGTACGGGCCCGTGGGAATATATCGAAGGGTGCTTTGAATCCATAGTAGTCGTCCACCTAAGTTATAGAGGTCGTCTGCGTCCCGTTGGCGGGATACATTGCTGGAGGATTAAATACGGCGGCCATATCGGGCGAGGGCTCGCTCATAGCGCCATTGGGAGATCTAGGTCACCCAAAACCCCTGGCGAATTCTTGTCCTCTTGCATAAGCCTTTTCCACTTGACCGATTCGGTGCCAGCAGTAATGTACTCCTGCTTACTCTCGTTGGTGCTGAGATTACTTTGTTTTCGCTGAAATTTCAAACTCACTAAGATTAGCGACAACACCATCTCTTTGGATCTTTCATGAATCTCACCTTGAATTCACGCGCAGGGCCCATTACGTTTCTCTTGGCCCCGGTCTCGGTCTTCAGGTCAATGACGCAGGCTTTAGACATCTAGACACCGTATTATTATTAGCGAATAAATACTTCAAGCCATAAAAGATGAGTGATGATGAGATGTTACCTTTAAATTGTTGACGGCCTTGTTGAAGCGAGTCATGTACTTGTAATCCTTGTATAGCGGACTAATGTACACATAATCCATTTGGGCATCCCTGGCTCTGAACTAGAACCCGGATAATATGTTAGCACTTTATATCTGATCAAGAAGAGAAAAAAGAAGATAGAGAGGGCTAAGATGAGGAAGGGTATCCAATTACTTACAACCACTTCCCACGCAAGATCTTCGATGTCTTCGTCACTCATTGTCTGAACCTCCCTAACCTTGCTGTTGGTGTCGAACTGGTTGTCTGGAATTTTGGATTGAAGTCAGTTTCCTCACAGATAAAATATAGCAACATATTCAAGGAAATTTGTTCTCTTACTGGGTTGTCCATCAACGCCGTTCCCCTTCTTCACCCGAGCCTTTCGAGGGGCGTCAAGAACTGCATTGGTGTCCTTAATCGCCTCCATAACACGGCTGACGAGATCTTGAACCCCCTCGTCGCTCTGAGGGAAATCATCACACGTTCCTCTCGGCACGACATTGGATCGTTCGAGTCGAGCAATACGCGCATCACGCCACTCAGCTTCGTTTCTGAGCTTGGTGCGACGAGCCGGTTGGTTACTGGCGTCTTCCATCATGAAAAGAAAAGGAATAGATGTCGAACCGGAGGGTTATTGTGAAGAAGCTGCGATTAAAAATGAGGAAAGGGATCCAGTCGCGAGGTTGGAATGGAAGAGGGATATTGATGTGCGAAGATGGGCGAGGGAAGTTTCGAACGCGACAGAAAGAATACTGAGTGTGGTATCCGTCACCGTGCGAAGCGCCAGTGCCTGTATCTGGCGAGGTTCCTGGGGTGAATGATAAGATCCCCAGATGAGCCCGATGAGATCGAACGTGTGCTGGTAGTACTTAGGCTGGCTCGTGATGGATAATGCTGATAAGTTGACGGAACGAGTTGTGATTCCGATGTTTGGAATCGGACACCGTTGCTATGTGACCGTTTGAAACGAGAGATCTCAGGCTGCGTTGGGTACGAGAGCGGAAGGGAAAGCCTGAAATGATTCCTGGAGAATAAGAGAAAATAATGGAATACCTAGATACCGTGCCCCGGCTTCGAAAGAATCACGCCGAGGCGAAAGGGCTCGGTGGGGCAATTCGTTGTGTTGTTAGGTATTGTGTTTGGTATCTTCAATCGTGAGTGGGGAACCGCCGGGAATTGAGATTGTGTCGTTGCTCTCAACAGCACCGATTCACTTGATGAGACCCTCTCTTTTGTAGCGAAGCCGGCTGCGCCCTTCTTTTTTATTCTTTTCATCATGAAACCAAGGGATCCTTTTTTAGAAGCAAAGTGGCTGCACCTTATCTCTGGACCATAGAAATAGCTATGGCGTTGTTATGCTAGGCAGGAAAATAAGCTTATTTAGGTAGCATTACCTTTTTGGTTTTCTAACTATAATGTACCGAAAGGGGGGGTGAGAGGTCCTTGCAGTGATATATTTTACCGGTAATCTGAAAAGAGGTGGTAGTCTGTCACGAGAGCTGGAAGAACCTCGTCAGAATATATCATTGCACGAGTTTGGGAGTCTCACAAAAGATTGTCTCTCACCACCGTGATAGACTATCACCACAAGTAGAGTTAGAGGTCCGTATCATAGGTACTATACGGATCACTGGTATCGATCTAATTGTGCAGCTGCATTATCTTAGGTTAACTGTCACACGGGTCTACGACCCAGTGCCCCGGGACAAGTACACACCTCAACCAACACTGGCCCAACGGTATGCTCAGGAACAAGATATCTGGGCC
>MU864551.1:0-37051 GCA_033296905.1 Podospora australis
TCCAAGCTGAAATTGACAGGGGGTAGGGTGGAAGAGGCAGTGCTGCTCCTACCTACACACCCCATCCAAGTCCAAAAGCGGCAATACATTTCCCTCGACCGGAAAGAACAACATATCACGAGAACATACAAACAACATTTCCTACAGCCAGCTTCGAGTAGGCACCGTCATTACTTCATAGCCATTCTCGATCAATGATTATCGCCAAAATCTTTGATCAGCCAGCAACAACACACACTTATCCACAAACATAACTACTTTTACTCTCACGATGGCAAGTGACTGATCACTTTCTGTTGTGATGGCACCTTGCCTGTTTGCTTCTCAATTCCATTCTTAAACAGTGCCCTTTCTCTTCCTCCAACGATTTTCTCAGCCCGGCCCACTTCCAGATCTACCCCTTTTCTCATGACGGAAAGTAAACTACGGAAGTGTAATTATTCGCTCTTTGCACATTTTCCATCTTCAAAGCACACATCCATAAGTCAAGCGACTAACTTTACAGCAGGACGTCCCAAACCCCAACCTTCCCATCCCAGCAGCACCTCCTGCCGTGCCGCTGATCTACCAGAAGTCTGCGGCCGGGGTTGCTGCCCGGAAAACCGCCAACCGCAAGGCCGGCCAGGAGAAGAGAGCGACCACAATGAAAAGCAAGCCCAAGGGGGCCCTGACCTGCCGAGAGGTCAAGAACAAGAGGAAGTTCTAGCGCTTGCGAAAGAAGGGGGTGAACTTGTCCCCAGAGGATCAAGCCGCGCTCCAGGCATGGCAGGCAATCCTGGACAAGGAAGCCCGTTTCCTCGCCGCTCCTGTCCCTGCTGCTGTCCTTGCTCCTCTCCCTCTTGTGCCTGCGTCTGCCTCTCCCGCCCCTGGGCTGCTGCCCATGACGCAGCATATCGAGATGAAGAAAGACTGCTGCTGGCCATGTACCATGAGTCGCCGGAAGCCGCAGCCGACGACAACACAGCTGCCGTCTCCCATTTCCAGGGAGATGTCTCGGTGGGCCTCCTCACGTCGGCCCCTTCAGCCTCCCCCTCTCTGGAGGGTGGACAGGCAGAAGGTGAACCGGTTAGGGAGATTCCCCCCCGCGAGACCTTGGGCGTCTCGCAACCGCCAGCGGGGGCTCTGCCTTCTCCTCCTTCTTCCGAGGAGGAAGACTTGTTCGAGGCGGCTGCCGATCCTCGTCGAGCTTACAGTCTTTCAATTCCGTCGTGAGGTCATCTCTCGCGCGGATCATGAATACGAGTTTCTTGACTTTCTCTAACCTGAAGACTGATAAGTTTACGGCCGGATCGACAGATGATTCGGATGAGAGTGGTTGGATGGGACATGGTTCTTGGTTGGTTCATCTGGGTGGAACACTTGTTTTCAAGTCAAGTATCGAATTATCTTTTTTTATCATGGCATGGACTTGAATAGATGGAATGATTTTGTATATATAGACTTTATAAGAAAGGAGATACCTACCTAGGAAAAAGGCATTGCGTTGCGGATGGTTAAAGGTTTTCCTCCTTGGGGATGTAGGGATAGCATGGATAAGTTAGAATGCTGAATATAAAACACACAATGCAAGTTACTGATTTCTTGCAATGTCCTACGCATTTCACTGTTGATGTGCCCCGACGGTAACCTGACGGTGTCCTCTCTATCGATGTGACTTTGCCGACATGAAAACTCTTCAAACTTTAACTTTCTCTTATATGTCTAAAAATCTCCCTTAACCTTCTGCCCAACACTGTGACTTTGGCAGACTAGGTACCTCGGTAATCCACACCTAACTCATCCACCCCAAAGCCAGCGCAGCCATAAAGATAACTCCCGATGGATGACCTAGATTGACCTGTATACACGACAACCGCTACTCACTGGCAGAACCTTGCTGCTTTCGGGCAGGCTAGCTCCCAGGCTGCCTATATTTTTGAGCGGGATTTCCTCTTTAGAGAGAGCTTGTTATTATTGTTGTTGTCGTCGTCGTCATCGGTAGAGGTGGTATAAAGCGGCTTATGGATGTGAGTGTGACGGGAATCTGATCACAGCTCATCTCAGTATGCAGTTTCTCACCCAAACGATTTTACGAAGACAGCAATTTTTCCGACGACGATGATAACAGACCGAGAATAATAATGAAATAGATGAGGCGATGCAAAAATAAAATCGATCACAATGGCGAAAGCTCACCGGATCTCCGAAGGCACCCGGCTACGAAACCCCATTTGGGATTTACTTGAAACAAAAGTGTTTTTTTAATTTTCTCACTTGTCATGATTCGAACTTGGAGCTCTTGAATCTTGAAACGTTTGAAACATGCCGGATGACCCATTAGGCCAGAGGCCCTCCGGATAACCCGGACAATTATCAGGGTACGAGACGTGCTACATATACCCTCTATGGGAGGGCAGGGGAGGGGAAGTAAGGACGGACTGGTCCGGGCGTGTTAGGTTGTGCCGGGTGGTGGTGTGCCAGGGCGGCTGTTGACGGACGACGACGAAAGACAGCCTGGAAAGAAACATCGGATGAGAGGAGTTGGCGGTGAGGTGATCGTTGCCCTGAAGGATGGCTGGACAGGCCTTACATCGCATCATTCCACAATTTGACGAGGCTATTCCGGGCAGTATGGAAGTAGGTACCTAGGTAGACCTTGATTGCCAAAGAGCATTTTGGTTCTGTGAATGCACGGAAGTCAGAAAGCGGGAAGTCAGCCAAGCGGGCGAGCCTTGCTGCAGGTGCTGTGACACCTCAGTGCCTCGCCCAACGAGGTTGAGAACTGCGTTTGGTTGGCTGGGGTCCCAGACGTTAACAAACGGACTCTTACAGCTGCGAATCAACTCTAGGTAGGGCAGGAAGTTCTTGCCGTCGTATGGTGCACCATCAGACAGCATAGAAGGAAGGCAAGTCGTCTCTGTGATAGCTGACTTTGGAGGCGAGCGAATTTGAAGGGAGGTGGTCCTCTTGAGAGAGAGAGAGAGAGAGGCAAGTGCAGAAGGCGTTATCTGTGTGTACCTAAGGTAGCTTAATGAACTTCAGGCCACAAAAGAGTTGCGAGACCAAACGGGTGAAGAGACTTGGCAGGCTTCCCGTTTGCTTGCGTGCACAAACTACCTGGAACCTAAGTGAGTGACAGGCAGTTTTCGGCACACTGGTTGGATTGGCAGCACGTCCTTAGGTACCTACCTTAGGTAACGGCACTTCTTGCAGTCGCAAAGGCAGGGCAGTGCACTGGAGAGCCACCTCCGCGAGGGAAAGAGCAGAGAGTGCCGCTCCCTCTTTACACTGCATGGAACAGCACCTCGCAAGACAGACTCACCCCACTTTCCCCGAGTATAAACCCGCCCTCGCGGAAAGGGAGATGGAAGTTTTCTCCTCTTTTTTCGGCCAACAACGAACTGGGCGCTCAACAATATGTTGACATGTTGACACCGCCTTGATGTTGGTTATGTCACGGTTGCGGGCGCTGGGTGACAGACGACACTCGGCACCATTTCCCGGCAAAGAGACGTGAAAACCCGCAACCTTAATCAGGTAGCAGACCTCCACATTTTTGGCATGTTGAAACTTCCTCAAATCTTCCATAACGTTATAAGTATTTTACTGGCGTTTTAAGCTGGTCCCTGGATGGGTGCTTCAAGAAAGTAGATCACGAAACCCACCTAATGTTCGAGGCGTACACAAGTTCAAAACTCAGGAAGATTTGTATGATTACAATAAGGTATGAAACTGACCCAACCGATTATCCCAAAGACACTATCTTACCAAACCAATCCAAAATATCGAAACAACAGACCAGGGAAAGAGAGTAACCTAACAGCAAGAAAAACCAAGCAAGGAGACAAAGAAAGATCCAAGACAAAAAAAACTAGATGTATCGTCGCGATGACGTTTTCCAGTCAACCCTTCTGGTATGCCAAAATCCAAAAGCCTCCTTCCATCACGCCGCTCCTTGATCGTCAAACCCATATTGTTCCCATCCCATTAGCCCGTGATGCTCATACATTACCAGATGCATCGTTCAACATCGCAAACATCATCGCTGGCTTTAGATGACAAGCCACTCCCGGGAAGCAACAAGAATGTGGTCGACGTCAACAGTCCACCTGGATCTTCTTCGGCTGCTCTTGTCTTGAACAACGACAGCGCCATTGTTTCCGCCCTTCACACCACCATGCCCATGGACGTGCCCCTCAGAACCATTGGTAACCTCTCCAGCGTCAAGTCGCCACTCCTTCTCCCGGGGACCAACATATTTGCCGATCATGTCATCAGGCTTGTCCTTGTTGGCAGCCGCTGCCTTGCCCCATGTGCTTGGGGCCGGTGCTTGCACTCCGGATCCAGCCTTGCCAAGACGCTCCTTGAGGCGAGCATACAGCTCGTCAAACTCTCGCTCGTGCTCGTCCCTGGCAAAGCCTCCCCTGCGGTGATGAGCCCTCTTCAACAGCTCAAGCTGCCAGTTTGCAGTCTTGGCCAGAACATCAGGCTGCAGGCTTGGCTGACCACACAGCTGTGGCTGCTGCTTCTGACCGGTACCGGTGCTGCTGTAGAGTTTGATGGGACCCGCCTCCTCTGCATCACGCAAGGCAGCCTCAATCTCGCGCAGGATCTGCTCGTGGATGCTCATGCACCGATCGACGCGGTTATCCGAAGTGTAAAGCTCGGCCAGCATCTGGAGCATCTCCACCGTGACAGGGTCCAAGACACCACGGCTGCGACGAAGGTTGTAGCACATGGTCTCGCAGAGGTCGATAGCCGCGGGAATGTGGTTTGCAGCCACGTGGGCGTGAACCATGAGCCGGCCAATGCTGATGACGCGGGTAGCGTCCCAGGTCTTTTGCACCTCGCGAGACTGCCAGAGCTTCAGGAGCAGGGACTCCAGCTCGCCATAGTTCTGCTGGCTGCCCAACAAGCGGACAATGCCGGCGAGATCCTGGAACTTGAGGCGGACGAAATCAATGTCGTGGGCTCGGAAGGTAGCCAGGGCTTCTCCCGTAATGTGCTTGGACAAGATGAGGTACTGCTCCCAGAGTTTGGGATCGGTGGGCCGACGGACATCAATACCCGCCATGAACTCAGCCAACTTGTAGGCATACTGGACGCGGCTCAGACTGTTGTACAGCCCCTGCTTGTGCGCAAAGTGGAAAGTGCATCTTGCCACCTCGAGAGCCTTCTTGAACTCGCCTGCCTCCAGCAAGGAGGCGACCTCGGCGTTTCCGGCACGGCAGACTAGGGCGGGGAAGTCGATCTTGGTGAGGTCCCTTCCGAGCGACCTAGTAAGAGCAAGATAGAGAAGCCAAGTATAGTCGTCGTGGGTAGTGATGAACGCAGCGTACTTGGTCTTGAAGAGATGGAAGAGTCTCTTGTCGAGAACCACCAGGAGCTGCTCTTGCCCTTGCTCAACCCAGAACGAGCGAAGCTTAGCACCATAGTCCAGCACAATCTCGGTGTTGGTTTCCGTCTCGATGACCTCCTTGTACTGCTCGTACAGCGAGATCTCGAGAAGCGTGACAGCCAGCAGCTCCGAGTAAGTCATGACGACCTTCTCCGTGAGCGATTGCTGGAAGGCTACCAGGAAGACCAGGGCACTCCGGGTCACCAGTTTGGCGTCCACCTTGACGAGGATGTCGACCGTGATTTCGAAGTCCTGTCCAAAGATGACCAGATGACGGAGCTGGTGAACAAGCTTGAGAGCATACTGTTGAAGGCCAGCAAGAATGTAGATCGAGGCAAGGGCCAAGGCAGCGTGGTACAGCTCCATGGACTTGCACTTGAAAGTGACAATCTCGATGAACGCGACATGAAGTAGCTCGACAATCTTGCCGTGAGATTCCTTGGTATTGACCCTCAGATAGAGTGTGATGGTCTCTTTGAGTTTGAGAAGAGTCTTCTCGTGCCAGCAGCCAAGGGTGATCTTGAGCTCAAGATACACCTCCAGACAAAGCGCAATGGCTTTGTCAATGGGGATTGGGCTGGATGAACCGCCACCACCGGTGATGATGGTTACATAAAGCTTTGAAAGGCGCTTCTTGACGGTTGTGACCTTGGTTTTGGTTTCGACGGTGGTGGTCCTGGTGCGAGTAATGACGACTTCGTAAATGGTGACAGCTTCATGCTCGTGACCCTCGTAGTGCTCGCAGATGGCGGCCAATGCAATCAGGGCCTCAAGAAAAAGCAGGGAGTCTGTTCCATACACGACCTCAACGGTTTGGCGGAACTTTACGGAGATCTCGTAGCGAACCGACACGTCGACCTTGACGTGAACCTCCAAGACATGAAGATATCTCTCGTAGATGAACTGAATGATCTCTTCGGTGAAGTGAATCTCCTTGTGGCAGTGAACAAATGTCTCGAAAAGTACCACGCAAATGTCCTTCAGCTTCAGCCATTGCTGCTTCTCATTGTAGTACCTCACCAAGATCACTGCGGCCTCAAACGCATCGTGGTGACAGTGTTTTCGGCCCTTGTTCAGGATTGTGACGATCTCGAGATAGTACTCGTAAGCCTCAGCCCTTCCCAGCAGTCTGCAGTGCGCTGCCAGTGCGTACAAAGTCTTGATTGTAAGCCTGTGGCTGTGACCAAGGTGCTTGCGATACCTCTCGAGCACTTCAATGTAGATTTCTAGCACTTTCTCATGACGATGGTGTTCCTCGTAGAAGTGGATGAGCACAGTAAGAGCCTCTTGAACCAAGACATCCTCAATGTGCAGCGACACGAGGCATGCACGGAAGATGCGGAGATACATTGCCTCGGCCTTCTCAAAGAGGTGCTGACTGCGATAGCAGACGGCCAAGCGGGTTGCCAGCAAGATACACTCTTTGATGCAGTGCTCCGACAGCGTGACCGTCGTCTCAGTGGTCAAGATGGCCTTCCACGTGATTTCGAGCGACTGGCGGATGACGACCTCAGCCTTGGACCAGTGGCCGAGCTTGATGTAGAGGTTGACCAAAGCAAGGCAAGCGCTGAAGAAGGCATGATCGGCCTTACCTCCCTTGCACCGGGTAAAGTGTGTCTCAAACACCTCGCGGGTGACTGTCTCGACAGTCGTCGTCGTAGTTGTGGTCTCGGTGGTGGTTTCCGTGTACTCCTCGACGACCTCGGAAATGAGGATGGTGGTATGACCACATTCCTTATCGTCGATCTTGCCCTTACTCTTGAACCATCCCCAGACCTTGGTGAATACAGAGATGGCAATCTGAAGGAGTCCAAAGGATTTGAAGAGCACGCCTAGCTCCTTGATGAGGACCACGATAGTTCGCTCCTCAAAGCTGTGGTGTTCATACTCGACCCAAAGACAGATGAGAATGCTGGACGCCTCCTCCACGCGGCCACACGTCTTGAGGAACTTGATGTACGCAATCGCAATTTCGATCTTGGTGATGTGGAGCTCGATCGTGTGTTGGATGCGACACAGTTCAGAGAGTCGTCTCCACAGGGTGACATAGATCTTCTCGGCGAGGAACCACCGCTTCTGCGACATGTAGAAGAGGGCAAGCTTGAGAAGGACCGACACACGACGCTCCTCGTCAACGTCGTCTGCTGTCTCGATGATGAGGTCCCCGTATTCTCTAATCTCCTTCTCGTTGACCTCACCAGACAACATAACATCGAGTTCCCCGAGATGCTCGCAGATTCCGCGGTACTCAGACGATCCTTTGCCGAAGCGGATGATGATGATAGCTCTCAGCTTCTGATAGATCACCGTGGCTTTGTGCGTCTCCTTGATATCGACATAAAGTTGTGCTAGTACCTTGTACCATTTGATAACATGGTCGCTCTCAGCGCCATGCCTGCCCTTGCATATTTCGATCATCAAAAGGATCATCACCTCGCGGTAGGTGACGATCTCAGTCCTCTCGACGATGGTGATGGTGCGCGTCAGGTCGAGGAAGTAGTGCGTGCAGGTAACAACAACAGGGCTTTGCATGGACAAGACAAGCTGCCCCAAGGAAGCTGCTCGATAGAAGAACTTGGCTCCGAGAAGTGTATCTGAAGCGAACGAAACATGAATGTTACCGAGGATGATGAGTGATTGAACCACAGTGACATGATTCTCGCCAAAACAAGCCTCCTGAACCTTCAGAGAGAACTCGTGATGTTTGGCGTGCTCACGTGCGGGGACTCCATGAATGAGAGCCCATCTCTCGAGAAGCGAAAAGTGGCAGGAGTCAGGGAAGAATTCAATGAAATCTTTACCCAAAGTAAGCTTCCCATCAGCGTAAAAGCTGGACGCTCGGAAGTGCGACTGCCAATGCTTTACAGCGTAACGGAGAAGCCCGTGAGAGCTGAAGTGCTCCTCGACGGAACCATCGGCGAGAACCTCAAAGCTGGGCTCCGAGAAGCCTTGGAGAGCAAGCTTGGAGTAGAGCAGAAGAGCCAAGGTCAAGCTTCGCTGCGCATCCCGGACCGAGGGAAGGGATTTGCCCATGAGAGACTGCATATAGGACCGAACAGACTTGCTCTTGAAGTGGACAGTGCCATTCTCGATGACGACGACATCGCCACAGGTTGAGGATATGGTGCCCTTGACGTCCACTTTGCTGCCAAAGGCGCGGTTCTGAATGTTGATCTTCAACAGTTCGGCGAGTTCATAAAGACCCAGGGGTCTCTCAGTCGCCAGAAGAAAGGACAGCAATGTCTGGGTCGTGTCGTGTTTCAGAGAAAGCCGGGACACAAGCTTCTTCAGCTGATCCTCCAACGTGCCACTGATACCTTCGGCAGCTTTGGCGAAGCTGTCTGGCGGCATGCTTGGCGCCTCTTTGGTCAGAAGCCGGACAACTGCATAAGCCCACAGGAAGGATGCCTTGGCTTTGTGTGTCAGATCGTGGATGAGCTTTTCTCTGCGTTCGGAGCTCAGTTGAGAGAAGCTAGTGAATCTGGAGAAGGACTGGCGGAAATAAGCCGCGAGGTCCCCGTGCAGGTGTTGGGCAGTAATGGTGAAGTGGGTGCATCCCTCGCTCAGGTGCGAGATTGCCTTTGAAAGTGTAATGATGCGAATGGTCTTGAACTTGGCCACGATGTCGCGAAGCTTCCTATGGAAATCCAGGGGACTGACTCCACCAGACACCTGCTCGAACCCGTCAACAATGATCGCCAAGTTCTCACGATGGGTATCGATAGACCGGAGCCCGGCTTCAAGAGCAGCCCAAAGGGAAGTTTCGAACTTGGCGGTGTTGTGATGTTGCCCGTAGCTCTCCAAGGCGGCCGTGAGCTTGTTGTATAGGTCGACGTCACCGACGTTCCTTTCGAGCAGCTGGAAGAGGATGCTCTTCAGGAAAGCCAGGACAGTGCATCTTGCAGGATGGTCGAAAGCTGCTGATCGTCAGTAAAGATGTTTCGCTGTTGTAGAGAGCCAGAAGAAACTTACGGAAGCTGTATGTTAGGGTAGAGAACTGCTTGTGGTTGAGAGGCCGCTGCAGGCGCTCTTTGATCCAGCCAGCAAGCACCGTCTTTCCGGATCCCGAGTCCCCTGTGATGGTGAGAGCCTTGTCCTTGCCCCTGAAGAACTCAGTCAAGTGATTTCCGAGCCACTCGCAAGTATCCTCGGCACGGTTGACACTCTCAGAGACTTGGTCGTAGAAGATGCCCTTGGCTGAGCGGTCGTTTTGTAGCCGACGACGAATCACAGCAAGGCTGAGTCCAGCGGCCTGGTGACGATGCAGCTGCAGCGACCACATCTTGCCAACAATGGAATCCCTTGTAGCCCAGATTGTCGCCACTGCTTTTCCGAAATTGGCCTCGAAGTTCACAACGCCGGACTTGTTGGAGCCCAGGCTGCTGATCTTCTCCCTGTACAGAATGGCGATCCTACCGACGAGATCGACAAGACCGCAGTACAGATGGGCAACATCCTCCTTGACCTCAGTCGAGGAAGAGAAGACCTCATGGATCTGAACAACGTGAGAGACGAGGCGTCCGAGGTCATAGAGAACTTGGAATGTGAACACCAGGGCTTGGGCTTGGTGAGGACCAATCTGCAGCATGGATGTCAGCTTGTGGAAACAATAGACGAAAAGCAAAAGAATGAACAGACCTCAAGCAGAACTTGGGTAGCTCCAAGAGCCGTGACTGAGGCGGCCTCGGCGCCAGGACAGAAGTGGCGGACATTGGAGCCCAGTCTGTAGAGCTGAAGACCGAAGAACTGAGCGGATCTCAGAACACGATCCCAATCGCTACCCCGGCGGGGCATGTGGATGAGGCGCTCATCGGAGATGTACTCGAGATACGACTCAAGATCGACGTTCCGGAAGAAGGCCTCGCTGTAGTCGCCGAGTTTGTAGATGCGGGTCCGGATTTCTTTGCTGGTCTCCAAGATGCGTGTCCTCTGTACAGTCGCGATGGTAGAATGACTCTGGTTATGGGCGACCATGGTCGATGTTGAAGACATGAGCTCATCTGTGGCAGAAGCTGTCTTCTCAGAGTCGCTGTGATCATCGACACTGACAGTGCTTATTGTGATCTCTGATGGAGACTTGTGCTTGCCAGCAAGGCCGTTGACCGACTCGGCCAGTCCTTTGGTGATGGTGTCCATGGCCGTTCCGTTTGAAGTGTTTCCTGATTCTTCGTCAATGTTGTCGGCGACCAAGGACGATGATGCCGAGCTGCGCTTCCGAAGCTTTCTGGCTGGGGACGGGCCAACGTCAGAAGCGGATAGGGGGTTCATGAAGAAATATTCGACGTACCTGCAAGACTCTTTCGCAACCCCAACATAGTAAGACGGAGTAGTAGATAGGTCGCACACAGAAGCCACTATTTGGTCTGCTGATGTTGGGGATTCTGGGCTATTGGCTGGCGCCCAGAAAAGGAGAAAATCGATTCTGCCCAAGAAGGCCTAAGATGAATAACTAACCAACTAAAACGAGCGGAAAGGACAACTTCATGGACCGTGACACGAATTGCCTTGGAAAAGGAAAACTTGGTGAAGTTGTGCACCGCTGCCAGCTCGGTCATCAAGACGAAGAAGGGTGGTGGGTTATGTACTCCTGAACTCCTGAGTGCCCACCAGCGTGCGACAGGAATATTCGGGGGAAATTGGAATCACAGTCGCCACCCAGTGTTTCTCCTGTTTGAATTATCGAGTTGCATAGCGCATAGGGGTACGAAATATTGTGCAGCTGGAACGCGGACAGTACGGTGATAGTGGCTGCCGTGGTTCAGTGCAGCCCGGAGATGACAGTCAGTGGTCTCGGCTGGTCGAAGGTGTTATCGTTCAGCCAGCCCATCACATTCAGCATAGCACGAGGCTTGGGTTCGAGACAATCTGTCTGCGACGGCAGCTAGGTATTGTTCCTATCCTATCCAATCACTGAACTGCCCTCCCACGTTCTCGACCATTGGACCCCGGGGTCCTAAGGCGTTGTGGCGCCATTTTGGCATGTCTTATTGATGCTCTTTCCCCTGTCGGGATGTCAATCGTCCATATCCAATATCCCCGAGACCTCAGCTCGAGGCGGAATCAACCGAATGTAGAAATTCCAGCCTGCCGGTTCCCACTAGCAGCCCGGTGTTCAGGTGAGTCTAGCAAGCCACGCTCTAGCCTTGTTGGGACTGCAAAACAGGGGCCAACGCAGGGGGATGGATCTCTTGGGAACGTGAGTGTGTTCGCGCGCGACGATGCGATCCGTCGGCAGCCAATAGTTTGGTGAGAAATACATAATTAGCATCTAGACCCGTTCTGTTTCTCATCAGCTACGCACGAGCCCGAGCCTGTTCGGGTCAAGTTCCCTTTTGAGCCCTTGCTGTCGATCATTGCATGCAGCTGATGATCATCCCGGCAATTGATAATCCCACGAAGGCGGAGGGAGGGAGCATGCAAAGAGGAACTGTGAGCGGAAAACGTCATGTTCGGTACATAACGCGCTGTCTCAGAGATTCAACAAAGATGCTCCATCGTCGTCACTGGAACATACATATGCAACATGAAGATATGCTGTTTTTGTGCTGCCCTACTTATACATGGCAGGAATTGAGCGTTTGATGGGGGGCGGAGCGAGAAAGAATTGGGAAGTTTTCAGCAGGTCGAAATGGGAGTTGTATGGTGGGGCGTGTGGGGGGACTTGTGCCCTCGACCCCGGAAGGAATCTTTGGGCTCTTGGAGATTCCTACGCAGCCGTCAGAGGGTGGCACTCATCTTGCCTTTGCATCCATCAAGAAAAGCAGCTCAACTCCCCCCCCCCTTTTTTTTTTTTTTTTTTGGTAAAGGAACTTTCTTTCTCCGCGTAAACATATCTTCATAATAGTCGAAAGATTCAGAATATCCTATCTTTCCCAAACATCAACAATCAACATCATCATGACATGGACCGTTCAGCCAGGATATCCGCAACAATCTTCTCAGCCAACATGTACACAGTACTCTGAGGATGGCCAGGAGGCAGCAGAGCAAAGCTGCTGGCATCTACCACCCTCAGTCCCTGAACTCCAATGACCTTTGCCTTGTTGTCTACCACCGCCATAGGGTCGCTCGTCTTGCCCATCCGACATGTGCAAGAAGCATGCCAGATCGTCATCACCGTGTTCTGGATCGTGTTCAGAATCTGGCTGTCCGTCTGCACAGCCGGTCCAGGGAAGTATTCCTTCTTGTCAGCCAAGACCGGTTGCATGGCATCTGAGTCAAATGCCTCACGCAGGCGCTTGTACAGGCCAATTGCGACGCTGATGTCGGTGGGATCAGTGAGCCACCTGGGGTCGATGAGGGGAAGATCGGCCGTGTCGGCTGAACGAAGTGTGACTGTGCCTCGAGACAATGGAGCCACCAATCCACCGAGGATGGTTGCGTACATGAAACCGTCCTTGGGCTGCGTCGTAAACAGATTGGAAAAGTCCCCGACATATCCTGCCGCAGAGAGAAACTCAACCTCAGGCCAGTCAGGAGGGAAGGTTGCGTCCAATATCCTCGCGGCAGCCCTTGAGATGCGGTTGCGAGGTAGTTTCTCCCAGCCAACTTTATACCTCGTTGTCAGTTGATCCGAACGAAACGTGCGAAGATAGAGAGGTCAAACTTACGAAAGTCGCACACCGGATTAGCCAAAACCCCCTCCTGCTTGAGGCTATACTTTCCGAACTCGGATAGCACATACAAAGGGTCATTCGCTAAGCGGGTCAATGTCTCAACGTTCACCCGCCACGTGGGACCAAAGAAGACGTGATCCTGCATCCCTTGCCCGACACCAGGACGGTCAACGATTACGGGGATTTTGTGCTTCGCCAGCTCGGCTTTCGGACCAATACCGCTGACCATCAAAAGCTGAGGAGACTGGAAAGCACCAGCCGACAAGATGACCTCCTTGCGTGCACGAATTTTATAAGTGAAAAGTCCGAAAGGCTGCGAGTCGACCTCCACTGCCGTGGCTCGCTTGTTGTTGTCAAAGATGATCTTCTTGGCGAGAGTCAACATGTAGACCTTGAGATTCTTCCTCCACATGGCCTCCCGCAAGAACGAGGTTTGACTTGAATCGCGAGTCTGCGACTCCGGTCGAATTGACGAGGAGCAGTACTGCGCACCCATCAGGGTACCACTGTTGAAGTCTTCGGTGGGCTTCACGCCGATTTCATTCAGGGCTGGCTCCATCCAGGTACTAAAGGGTTGCGCGTAGTTCGAGTAGCTCACTTGCAGGGGACCGCCAGCAGTTCTGGAGAAGGCTTCAACGTTGAACTCGGCACTGGCGTTGGGGAAGCGTGTATCGGATGGAGGTGTGAAAGAAACGCTCTTCTTGAAATGCGGCTGCAGTGCATCCCAGGTGTAGCTTGGGTCTCCGACAGCATCTGCCCATTTCTGGTACGACTGTTTTGTTCCACGTTCTACATAGATGATGTTAGCAACTGTCTTTACGTGTCCGTTTAGTATTTTTGTCACAATCACACATACGATAGATCATAAAGTTGCGAGCCGAACTACGCACAAGGTCAGTCAACATCCTCCTCCGGGATTTCGGTCAGAAAGGTTCATTCAACTCACCTTCCACCCAGACACTTTCCACGAGCGTAGTGAATCTCGCGCCCATTGGCTCCAGCTTGTGGCTCCGTGACGAAGTTCCAGTCGACCAGAGGATTGGTGTCGCTTGGGTCGGCCCCCACGAAGAGGACATCGCCAGCAGGTGTCCGCCCGAGGAGAGGGTTTGTGATCTGATAGAAGCCTCCTCTCTCGATGACAGCCACGGTGATCTTCGGGTCCGCGCTTAGTCGATTGGCAAGAGCCAACCCGGCAGTACCGCCGCCGACGATGACATAGTCAAAGGTAGCATCTAGCCCAAATCTCCCGGCACGCTCGCCTAGTGCCTCACGGATTTCCTCCTCCGTTGTCTCGACCGGTACCGCTACCGCTGCTCTGGCGGTGAGGAGGAGGGAGATGATGCTATAGGAGAGACGCATCTTGTTGGGCACGATGTCGTGACCTCTAGTGACCTCGACGACGGGGGTGTGGTCGGACTGACTGCGGTGGCCTGGTTTGAAGAACTTGCGATTCAGATCACCTCCAGCAGTTCCATTGCGGTCCGTCTTACACCCTATTTAACACTCGTGAGTCGTGACAGCTTGTCGGCATCCGCTTCTACCTCAGTTTCTCTGGTCGTCTCAAAATGAAGATCATCATGATGCTGGACCGAAAATCCACTTTCTGCACTCATGACCTTGGTTGTTGTGAAGTCTTGGCGCTGCTAGGGCTTCCTTGGTGTGAGTTGTGGATGGAGTCATCCGGGGAGTTTCCCAATAGCTTTGCATCCGGACCACGGTTTGACCAAGCCCGACAGCTGGAAGGCTGCGGTCAGTCCGATCAGCGAACACCGGCGTGACCGGCCACCAAGGATCTGGGAACTCAAATACCGATATGGCATTCCAAATTTGGGTCGCTAAGGAAGATGTGCATCATTGATGCGAGCTTGGCTTTCTCAGTTGAACGGTACAGAATCGTACTCGCATCGAGAGTGCTATCCATCCCCACACGATGCCCCAGATGGTATCCAATGGATCGCCTGTCAAATCCTATCCCGAGATTTTCGAAAAGCTTTCGTCGATATCCAGTGGAGTATCTTTGGTAGCGGGATTCAGAGGGTTGGAGTGCGGCAGGAAGCTGGGCTAGACTTCCCTAGAGTCTCGAATTCATTATTTCTGCTTCATTTATACAAAATGCAGCTTTGCGTCTAAACCTTTGTGTCACCCTCCTTGCCCGAGCGGTTGGCTGGCTGCTGGTCAATCTTCTTCTGCAGACCAGCTTTTCCTATTATGCCACTGCCCCGGAATGCCACAAGCACAACGGCCAGTGCACTGAGTCCCAGCGCAAAATTCCACCACTCCGCCGCCCGTAGTCCTTCGAGCGATGCCGGATCCCAGGATTTAACCGGACCTGCATCTTCGACGCTAACGCCTCTCTCCCGAGCCATGACGGCCATCTGAACCGCGGTAGCGACGGCCAAACCGATCGCTCTGCCGATTTGGCCCATGGAATTGACGAGCGCACCGCCCAAGGCCTGGTCCGACTGGGGTAGAGAGTGGCTCGTGAATAGTATCAAAGAAGGCCATGTCGTGTCAGCTCCGAATACCGAGAGTATCATTGCTGGAAACCCATTCGCCCAGTAAGTCGTCTCAGCCGGGATGGGCGCCGCAAACAGTAACGACGAGACGGACACGCAGGCGGTTCCCACCGCAAGCATCATGTACGTCGGAACCCGAGACAATAGTTGAGAGACGACTGCTGCAGTTATGACACCCATGACACCGGTCGGGATGAAGCGAAGTGTGGTCTGGAGTGTCGACAGCCCCTGGAAGTCTTGGTAGAAGTAAGTTGCATATACCAGAAACCCGTTGAAGCTGCTGAAGAAGAGCGCCATGATGAGCATGGCCGCACTGAACTTCATGCTGTGGAAGACCGAGACCTTCATAATGGGCGTCCGTTTCTTCGTCTTTTCGAGGTGCCGCTGCCAGAGAACGAAGGCAGCTACCAGTAATACCGAGACAACAATCAACACCGGCACCCAAGGGGTATTCCAGCCTACAACATTCCCCTCTGTCAAGGAAAACAACAGAGCCAGCAGTCCTGATGTGATCAAGAAAGCGCCCAACCAGTCGACCGAAGCCTTGACGGTTGCGCCGTCATCGTGCAGGGTATGCTTCGGAGGAGGTATGATGAAGAATGCGGCAACGGTGACGATGACGGCCAGGACGGCCATCACTACAAACACCCATTTCCATGAAGCGTACTCGGCGATGAAACCGGCCAAGAGGTTTCCGAACACTGCACCCAACGGAGCTCCGGCAGCTGTGATCACCTTTGGTCAGCATGTCTCCCTGTAACTTGATGGAAGGGTCACTCACAGTAGCAGCTGAAGGCATAGTTTTTTGCTTTCCCAGGCGGAAATGTGGTCCCAAGGATACCGATTGCCGTTGGTACATTCGCAGCAGCGCCCTAGCTCTCAAAATCAGCATTTCAACAGTTTGCAGCGTTTTGTACTATCAAGTATGCTTACCAGACCCTGCAGCCCACGAAACAAATCAAATGCGATCTCATTTGGCAGAAACGGATTGATCAACATGGTGAGAGCAAACCATGCCGACCCCCAAATAAAGATCTTTCGCTTCCCATAGACATCAGCTATCCTGCCCCAAAGCAGCAGGAAGCAACCAAACGTCAACGAGTACGCAGAGACAATCCATTGCAAACGAGTATCTGGGATATTGAGGTCTCGGCCGATGGTTGGTAGGATGATGACCACGGCTTGGCCTGAAAGAGTCTAAGAATCGCATGTGAGCGGACATGACATTCTCGAAAGCAATCACCACCACTTACATTCAAGAAGCTTGCGCCTGTAACTGTTATCACCAGAGCAATGCACCGCGCTTTGGAGAAGGGCAATTCTGATGATGGTGGTGGTGGTGGTGGTGGTGGTGGTGGTGCAGGTTGCAATGATTCCTCTGCTTCAGAAACAGTTGCCTCGGCAGCATCGCTTATCTCTGACTCGTCCGGTTTCGGCTGCTGATGATGATGAAGAGCATTTTTCTCTCCATCTTTTTTTTCTGGGGAAGTGATGGCTTCCTCCACAAATGATTTCGACATTACGGTCGGTCCTCGGCAGGTTCGGTCTCAATTGTCAGTACAGTCAAGTCACTATACCAGCAAAAGATATCCCCTGAGACGAATCGAGTTCATGGAGAAAGAAAAATAGAAACGATTTTTTTATTTGGAAATTTTTCTTAAGCGCAGGTAAACTAATGTTTATGCTCTCGGACAGGGCAAATGATTTCCTTCCTCCGCCCGTTCGCCGCCCCACTACTTCTGCCCCGGAACGGGATAGTGTCTCGCCTGTCAACCCCCATATTGGCGGTGGTCGGAATGTGGGCGGGTGGTGGCCGGCAACGGTGCCGGTGGTGGGCTGCCGTGATTCTGGGGTAGCATGGGGCAATGATGGGGTTTGGATGGCGGAGTGCATCATCCGCGCTGCTGCAGTGATGTGTGGGAGATGTTATTTCCTATATCCGACGTTTTCTCTTTGTTTGATTGATGAGCGAGATGCAATCAATCAACCTTTTGTTGACTTTATCTCATCTTTTTGGTTCAGGGACGTTGCTGGCTTTTGGGAGAAAGATTTCTACCTTTCTACGCTTTTTGCCGAAACACCAAGGCAGGACTAAATGGTGTCTTTGCTCTCTTCCAGCATCCCTTTTTTTGTGGCAGTTGACTCCATCAATATATTCAATCGTTTGGGCTGCCAGAACCAGGTTTGATGTTTCCCGCTTGCCTTGAAAGGTGACAGAGATTCAAGATTGGTGTTCCGTGTCCATCGACCTACCAACCTACGGTCGGTTAGGTGACTTATTCTTCCACTGCCCTATCTGATCAACAGAATTCGCCAAGCCTCAAGCTTCATGATGACCGTCTATTCTATGCACATATCTGTCTACCTACTTGGAAAGTGAGTATTTCTTTCGAGAGAGTGCAGGTATAAAACACCTCGAGTTACTCCGAGTCTGGTACGCAGGTTAGAAACATGGCTTTTCTGTGGAAAAGAAAGTAGTGACTGAACACATAAGAGGTACGCTTTACAAGAGTGTGTGATCTGCGAGATCACCATCATCGGGAGAGTACTACATCAAGCGCACTCGCCGCCCAAGACGATAAGGTGGCTTGCAGTCATCAATAAGGAATGAAATCCCACAACCCTCCACTTGCGGACGCAAGATATACCTCACCGTGATCAGCACTTCACTGACACCATTTTATCATGGCGGGAGGCCCGGGTCGTATCGAGGGCTTTCAGTGTCACACCAAAGGTCATGTCAAGAGCCGAGTCTTACAGTCAAGAATCATTGCGACAATTCTAGAAATGCAAAATCCAGACATTGCTCCTGCAGGAAGAAAAGAGAGAACACTGACGCGCATGTTGTTGTTGTTGTCGCAACTGAGGAAAGGGGCGAAACGGAACCCTACAACGGAGCCCTAAGCAGACCACGACCGGCAGACTCACAAAACGGAATTCGGTTCAAAACTCTCCCCAGGCTAACGAAATCAACGATGCGAGACGATGCGATACAGAGCCACATATTAGGAAAGAGTGAGCACAGTGTGTGAAATCGCATGGGTCCTCGAAAAAGCAAGCACTGTGACGGGGGGTCACGTGGGGCTGCAAACAGAGGGGTAAAAACGGAGGGGTAAAAACGGAAGATACAGTTCTCAACGGCAGCGACTGTGTTTTTTGGGAACTGTGAGCCCCCTGGGTTACCTTCCATAGTGATGACCAATATTCTGAATCATTACAGGTAAGTGAAACTTCATCACCTCGCAAGCGATAATATATCGCTATTATGTTTCATTCTTGAGCAGGACTACTTCCTGACTTGCCCTCGCGATACGACAGACCCACTAACGAGATCACCGAATCACGCACCGTCTGGAGAGAGTCAACATGGCTGTTCTTCAACCTCTCACCCCCCCTCCATAGAGCCCAAGGCTGACCCCCGTCAGTGCCCACCCGGACATCCCTTCTGGCTTTTGGCTACAGCCTGCACGCCCTCACTCACTTCCTGTTCTGCGATCCTCTGCGCCAAAGCCTGGCTCCTGGGGACTGGAGGAACCTTGTCTGCAAGAACCCCAACCGTTTCCACGCGTTTTCCTGCATTTCTGCCCACACCGTCGACATACCACGTGATAGTCACGTGCTTCCTACGTGGCTTCACTTACACGACCTCTCGCCAACTCACATAACAATCAACCATTGTTGACCCACTTGAATAGGACATTTTGAAAAAATAGGAGGGAGTGATGGAAGGATTTGCTCTGGACAAATAAAAAGCAGAAGCGATTGAAGGGCGATATGTAACAAGACAAATGGCTAAGTGTCAAGCTAGTTCACATGACAGTTTTTTCTTTCTTCAAACCCATATCCAAGCATCGATCGATAATATAAGAATAGGGGATTAGATAGATTATCTTAGGAGTTAAAAGAGGAGGAGATATATATTCAAAAGGGGAATACGGCCACAGTCCCCCAAGAGAAGGAAACACGGGACACGGGGGTTACACACAGAGGATCGCTGGGCACTGGTGGAAGAGGACTGTTGATTCTGGACGCAAGGGACATCTCTTTTATGATTTCTTCCTACGGGCCTCCGTGCAGAAGATTCAAAACCTGGTGGTTCCAGGATGTGATACTCTTGCCCGGCTCCAGGCATTCTTTGAAGAACCTGCTCCTGGCTCTGCTGCTGATAATCCGAGTATTAAGTTCTTTGAAAACCCAGCTGGCCCCTTGAGGTTCTGCAGTCTCCCACTTTCTCTATGGTTTTCCTGTTGCTGCTTGATCATGACGCTAGCCAACGGCTTGCTTTTCGGCACTCCGGACCTATGTGAGAACCGATGCATCGGCTTCACTCGGAGGCCCTCTCCGGCCCTATCCGGATGTCTGCTGGTCTCATCCGGGTTCATCCCATCGGTCCCTCAGGGGTACGTCCGGTCCCTTTCGAAGGTCATCCGGCCATCATCCCGGAGCTGCTCCGGAGCCTTTAAAGCATTTTTTGGACCTCTTCTGGTCCTGCACGGGGCTGCCTCTCTCTCCTAGGTGACATCCAGATTTCCTCTGAAAGCCCTCCGGCATGCTCAATGCTCATTCCGGTGTCTTTGGCGATGTATCCGGATCACTGTCAACGTCTTCCGGCGTGTATTCGGGCGTCCTCCGGTATGAATGCTTCAGTAAGTCACTCCGGCTGGGGTCTCTTTGGCGCTGCTTTTGATTCTCTTTGAATACTCAGCTCCTCAGAGTCTTGTATGGAAGGCTTGTCGATTGCTCATTGATCAGGACAACCCAGTCAGACAGTTAGATGGAAGTAGTACTGGAGAGGAGGCTGAAAGCTGTGTTCATAGCCCCATTTGTTGCCACCGCGTGTTGTCGCTCACTACTTCTACCCAATACATCGCCTAGGTCACTTGGCATGAAGAGAGGGCAAACAAGACTCTGCGGACGCTTCCATTCTACATGACAGAGACCGGAGACCTCTGCATGATCCAGGAGCATCTGATTCTATCAGTCCTGACCCTATCTTTGTACTCCAAACAATATGAATATCTTGTTCTCCGTCGCTGTTGCTACCATCTTGCCAGCTCGCTAGCAACCTTCACGCTCAAGACACCAAGCCCAGGGTAATTCTTTTTTAATTTCAACAATGAAGGCAGTACAAGAGACCTCTACTTACCATCTGTCACTCTGAGGTGCCTGTCTGAGGTTTCCCAGTCACAACCAAGCGCCATGTCCGCGAGGCCAGTCCACAAGCAGTTTTGCCAGCATTGAACAGGGGAATGGACCAGAGAGCGATTTCCATTCCTGTCATTGACCGGGTGTTTGGAGGCTGCCAGATCTACCTTCCAGTCTATAATCAAATCAAACATACAAACTCAACATAGTCAACACAATGACAGACAATCATCGATTCATCCGCTCTCTTGATTTCGCTCTCGAAAAGGGGGATCCTTTGTCCCAATACAATTGAATCGGCATAGCACGGGCATTGCATGCCTAAGCAAAGCCTGAAAGAGGAGACAAATGTCTTAGTGCTGGACTGTTGTTTTTGGACCACAATGGAGGCGTGTCAAATGTTTTTACATGCTTTGACTTCTGTCAGCTGGAACCTAGTAGGGGATAAAGCCAGACTAGAAAACCAAGCAAGCATATTCGACACGCAACATCAGAACTGTATGTATATATATCCAAGCCTTGAGCAACCTAGACATCTCCATCTGCCCTTGGATCCTCCCAAAGCCTCCTCTCTTCGATTGATTAGGTACTCTCGGAAATTGTTCATCTGCTCTCAACAGCAACGTCCAGAAGCGATACTTAATCTGACTCCACTACTGCTTGACGCCACTGCTTGACAACGCATCCTTGATTGCTCTTGGCTATCGTCTCCTGACCCGGCTGGTCCACCTGTTCTCTAATTTCCATCTGTGGCAATAACTTCACCCCCACATCTTGAACTTGAACTTCCTGCTGTACAAAACTGGCTCGGCCGTTCTGCGTTCTAGCCGCTACTTGCGTGTGGTATCTTGGATCTTTCCATACCTGGCTTCGCTTGACTGTATTTGATTCTTCTTCTTCAGCGGATTCTTTACTGCCTCAGCTAATCCATTTGGGCTTTGAATCCCCCTTCTGCATAGCTTGAGCTCTTGGTTCTTCTCCACTGTCACCACTTGACCGTTTGTGACTCGTGTCTTCCGTGAGGTGAGACTCGTCACTGCCACAACTACATCCTTTGGGGTCTTCCGTCTTGCCACAGCTAAATCGACTTTGATTGTCCCTGTCCTGTCACAGGCCGGCCGACCTTGATCTCCTCCCCTACAACAGTCTGATCATCGCATCTTTGATTCTTCCTCTTCAGTGGAACCCGTCAAGACCAAGACATGGCGAACCATACCACAACTTGCTCCCCTGTCTCAGATTCTGGCAACTTCAGCTCGCCGAGCTCATTTTATCAAGAGTCCCCTCTTGACCTGGCGTTACAGGAGGCTCAAGAGCATAGTGATTCGGACCAGTCTTCTGGAGGTGCAGCAGTCGATGTGACTGATGTCCCTCCGCATGTGAAAACGCCCGAGCCTTTCATCGGGACCACGGAAGGTACGACTGCCCCTGGGACCGGGGCTCAGGCAGCGCAACAGTACAGCCGGAGAGCTTCTAAATCACCGTCTGTGCAATCCTCAGGCGAGCGCATGCCATCCGATGACTGTCTCATGTATGGGCCATACCCTGCACCACAGTCCTCCCAGACGTCAAAGCACCGAAGGAACAGCCTAGACTCCAGCCTTGTCCCTCAGCAGCATCCACACGGCTACCCTGCAAGCACAGTGTCAGGCCGGCCGTCCTATATCATAGACCCAAATCACGCACCGTACGAATTGACATCCATGTCGCACGGCCCCAACACTGGCGGCACTGTGAGCTCTGGATCCTATAACTTCCACCCTCGCTTCTCCCACCCTCCTCTACCCTCTTCTTCTTCTTTTCAACGCTCACCGTCAGGAAAAGAGAGCGAGGAAGATTTCCAGACTTCGTTTCCGTTCACGGCAACGACCGAGAAAGCTGTGCCCTGCTCATCTTCTTCCACTTCTTCTTTTCAACACCCACCGACCAGAACAGAGAACGACGAACATCTTCCGACTTTCTTACCCTCCCATCTTACGAGCGAGAAAGGCGTACTCTCATCACAATCCTCTCGTGCTTCTTCTGATACCCTACCGACAAGAAAGGCGAGCGATGAACGTGTTCATACTTCTCTCGCTTCCAAAGTAACAACTCAAAAAGGTATGTCGTCTTGCTCTTTCTGTTCTTTTCATCATCCACCCACAAGCAATGAAAGAGAGCGGTGGAATCTTTCACGCTTGCTTGTCTCTCCCCAAGCATACCAGCGGTGCAGCGGTGAAAGTGTGCTTTTCTTCTCGTTGTCGAGCTCGAGCAACTTCCAACCACTGGCATCTGCCGTGATCGATGAGCCACGATCGATGGTCGACCAAAATGCTTCCTTTGCTTCTCGTGCTCATCTTAACACAAAAACCTTCTTCACTCTTTCTCTTCAAGTTCTGACCCAAAGCTTACAGACGAAGCATCTCTCTCTTCCCTGTTCCTATCGCCGACCGTCACAAGTAAGTCCTTCTTTCATTCCTCCATTCGAGTTCTCATTCAATCGTCACAAGATGACAAGAATGCGGACCGGCCTACACGATCACGGAAAAAGACGAGATCAGAACGCTAACATTTCCTGTCTTGTTATTCAAGAGGAAGTCAGGATGTCCGACCGCCGTTCTAATTCTTTCGGCCCGTTGGAGCGCTTCGGTGACGATGAGGCCGACTCTGCCTCGCAGAGTTCGGAGAAAGGCGATGAGCCCGATTCCAGTCATGCGTCGCCGGTCGGTCAGAATGTCACTTTGGCTACAGGATCTGACATAGCAGGACACGCGTCTGACTCCCGCGGTGGTCCCTCGACATCCTTGCGCGACCAGAGTCGTCTCGTGCTGACCAGTGTTCATTTGCCCCGTCAAAGTTTGTATGTTCCTCGCAATCCCTCTCCCCTCGGTGCTGGCACTGCCGTGCCCACCCGTACGCTTGGTCAAGGTCTGCCATCCGTCCTTGGTGCAAGTCAGTCCGTTCGGCCTCGTCTAGTCGCTCGATCTGGCATTACATCCACGCTGCGTGGTTGTGCCGCGCCTTTCCCGGCCCCGTCTGGTCTTGGTAGTCCCTCGAGCAGCCGCCTGGCCTCTGGTGCTGGTGACAATGGTGCCAACCCCTCTCCGCGAGTCTCTGCCGTGGTTAGGGCACTTCCTCCGCCGAGCGGTCGAAAAACATTCGGTATGCCGTCAGGCTCTGGGTTTTCGTCCAACCTCTCGATCCCAGCGTTGAGAAGTACCACAACAGTTGCCCCTTCACCTTTGCGCCAGCAACAGCAGCTGTCAACCGGCCCAGGTGTGATTGGTGATCGCCGTCAGTTCTCTGGTGCCGGTCCGAGCAACCAATCCCAGCATTGGCAAGTCCGTACACCGTCTCCGGCCGTCCCCAACACCCAGGACCAGTATGGAACTGGAGCTTCCGTCGATGACCTTCTCGCCCAAGAGATGCAGTCTCTGATGATAGCACGACAGACGCAGCCCCAAGGGCAGCAAGTCCGTACATTGTCTCCGACCGCTACCTCCTCTCCCGGTGGCACTTATGGGTCCGGACAGGCAAATGCACTGTCCCCGTCTTTCGCATTCGCCGCTAACCGAGGTCATCCGTCGCCGGCAAACGTCGTGTCTCCGTCGCATTTCGCTGGTTGGACCTATCATAATCCGTATGCATTGGATCGCTCATCCTCCGCAGCTGGTTCTTCAAGTTCCCAGCAAGATCGTACAGCTCTGGTGACAAGAAACCACGTTTTCCGACCGATGGAGAGCCGAGCCCACCGACGAATCACCCAGCAAGAGGCCCAAGAGCTGATGATCAAAGGATTTTCGCCGAACTACCGGGGCAACCCGGATCTGGATAGAAACCGTTCCGCGATGATCCCCGAGGGAGAAAACTGCTCTCTTTTCCTGGTTGGCTTGCCACCGAATATCTCGACACATGACCTGCTCGCCGGTGTGCGAGGAATTGGCCGCGTCTACGCAACGCATATCAACCCACCAGAACCAAACAGAGGTCACGAGATGTCCGCCGCAAAACTGGTCTTTTTCGACCGCGACGCTGCCGGTAAGTGCTTGTCGTTGTGTGGTGGCGTTGTTAGTTGTTGGTTGTCTAGCTTTATACAATTGTTCTTTCTCCTTTTGCGTTTTCTTGTTGCGAGGTCTAGTGTTGTGATGTTTTCTTTTCCTTTGCTTTGTCTTTGTATGTTGGTACGTTGTCGTTCACCTTGTCGAGATGTTGTTATGTTTTCTTGTTCGCCTCATGGTATGGTTGGAAAGTTTTCCTACCATGACTGCTTCGCTTTTGTGTTGTTGGGTTCACGTTTACTTTGTGCTTCTTACTTCCTCTAGGCTACTGGCTGTACCCGCTTGCACCCCTGTACACCCTACACCCCCGTCTTTCCTCCTTGACCCGC
This sequence comes from Podospora australis, assembly GCA_033296905.1. Lineage (NCBI taxonomy): Eukaryota > Fungi > Ascomycota > Sordariomycetes > Sordariales > Podosporaceae > Podospora > Podospora australis. The sequence goes on from MU864551.1 coordinate 25,021, forward strand.
TTCTTTAGGTACTTCTACTCTTCAGGGGTTAATCAGTTATTTCATGGGGGTGGCCTGCGGGAGCCTCCTAGAGTCCGCTATCCCAGCGATTCCTATAGGAAGGCGTCTCTGCTACCCTCCCCCTTTGTCCTCTAAAAGCTCTAGGGCTGTCTATGCACAGCTCCTAGCTCCTTCTCGCGAGACCACCTCTTTAGGGCACCTCCTTCTACCCCTCGTTGCCTTGAGCCTGCCTGCCCTAAGCCCTTATCTCAAAGACGCGGTCAGTGCCACGCTCTTCTGGCCACACAGGTTTCTTTCCAGGAAATTCGAGCCCAGTGGTCTTCAAAACCCCTCCTTCACCATTCTCCTCTCGCAAAAAAATTCTTTCCATCTTTCATCTTCCATCTTCACAAACCACATCTTTACACCAAGAAAATCAGTCAAATTCAACCATTTTTTCATGCGGTCGCGAGGCCGGTGTCCTTCGACACTGGTCTATCTATCTACATGGCCTTGTTTTATGGCTTTCTTTCAGCTTCTGCGTTTTTAACGCAAGAATAAAGGCATGTGTCTCTCCACCATCCTCATGCGTCTTCTCTTCCGGGCGAGAAAGGCCAGTGTCTTCGAGCCTCGAGGGCGGAGAGCGAGCGGGCTTCTTCCCAGCACGCATTCCACTCTTTTCTTCACACACATTTTCTATCCGATCACACACGCGTCTGAGCTTGAATATGCCTTGGTTTCGTTCAGAAATGTCTGGTTGGGATCTGAAGACGTGTTTCTGTTCGCTGAGACGCGCCTCAGATTCGTCTGGGTATGGCTATCTGTTCGTTCAGACACGGCCCTTTATCAGTTTCATTTTGCTTTTTTGCTCGTTCGCCGCACGTCCGTTTTTGATTTGATACGCCTACAAACTGTCAAGGAATACCTGCTAACTTGTGTTCTTACACATCAACAGAACGTTTTTACGCGTTCGCGCAGGGGGAGGGGTTCCGGGTCCCCGCCAACCCTACCTTCAGGGCGCGGGTGACCTGGAACCGGATCCGGTCGGCCCAGGTCGACCCGGCGGGGGTCAAATCCCGGGTCCTCCTGATCAGTGGACCCCCTGAAGTAGTCAACGAAGGCTACCTCAGGGCCTACTTTGATCAAAAGTTGATCTACCAGATCGACGAGATCTTGTCCCACGGGACAAGCCCCGACGGCAGTCGGGCACTGGTCGAGTTCCGGTTCGGCTCGTACCGGTGCCAGGCAGAGGCCGCAAGAATGGCTCTCTCCCGAGAGTTCCGGGAGTGGGGTGTTCTCTGCGAATTCGGTACGTATTCCTATCTTCTTCTGATCCCTCTCACTTCCCTTTCCCGTCTTTCCTTCTTCACGCGCAACGAGTCGATGAACATGATTCGGATGGCTAACGATCGGATCACTTTCTACAAACAACAGGCAGAGACCCCTGCGATCTTGCGGGGACGGTGGCCTCCGGGCTGCCGGGCCCATACGAGATGGGACTCCTCGAGTGAGCCGGAAGATACCACGGGTGGCATGAGTTGGCGCTTGGTCGGGATTTGCAGCATGTTGCTTGGTGTTTTCGGACGGACGATGGGCTCGATTCTTATGAGCATGTGGTTTTTGCAACTTGTTTTTCGGTTTTCTTCACGGGATGGGCGGGGTTCCGGACATGTTTGAGTACAATGGGTGTCTTATAGTCACAGGATTTTTCTCTCGGGCTCATCATTCTTACAAGTCCCTCACGACATGGACGGGGTTAAGGACATGTTTTGAGTACAATGGGTGCATCACAGGCACAGGGTTTTCTCACGAGCTCTTCATCTCTTACAGGCCCTACTTCTATCAGTCCACTTTCTGAGGATTGGTTTGGATTTCGGAAGAGGGTTCAATAAAGCTCGATTATCACATTACTCTACCCTCTTCAATTCGGTGATCGTGTGACATCCTAGCGTTCTGCCGCATCCAGCTCAGAGCACTGCATCTGGGGACCACAGCCTTGATCTAACCCCGATGTGCTCAGAGGAACGAGTATCATGGTTTGATGCGTTGCAGACTTGGTTGTTCATTTAATACATGAGCCTCGGCGTAGCCTGCAGAACACATCCAGTTGTCTTCGTGTCTGGAGTGTTATATCCAAGATTTACAGGATTGCAACACTTCACAAAATACAAGAGCCATCACGAACTCGGTTACAGATAGTGGTTGCCATCCGCACCCGGTATTCTGAGACAAGTAGAAGCAACAAGCGGTTGTTGGTTGCCAGACCACTGCAATCGCAGCGATTGCAGATTGACAAGTCCCTCGAACCAACCCCCATTAATGTTTGTGGAAGCGCTGTCCAAGGTAGTCTCTGCACTCGAAGCAGTGATCCAAAACATGCAGGTCCTAAAATCCCGAAAAGCAGGATCCATGGCTTCAGTTAAATGTGACCACCACGGTCCACCTCGGTCCTGGAGCGCTGTACCTCGATTACGTGTCTCGCTTCGTTGGTATCCAACCGTAACCCAAAGTGTGGTTGCCTTTGAGCGAGGATACCACTACAAAACTTGTGGTGAGACATCAGAGAAATGCATTCCAGATCTTCCTGTATTGACTCCTAAAGCTTTTTGTCAGTTCAGCCTCATTTCAGATTGTTGTGGGCGAGTTGTGTTGTTGACATATTCACAGTTTTGTCTGAGTCGCTGACTCTGGTCTGGGCGTCCATCTTTTTTGTGGTCATGGTCGCTGCCTGGTTGCCTGTCTGCCTGCTTTGGAGACTGGATTTGGATGCATTGGCGGGTTTGAAACGGGGAGTTTTTCACATGTTTCTAGTTTATCTAATTTTCATTTGAGCTGAAGACCATGACAGCCATTTGAAGAAAATTAACACGAGCTCCAAGAACAAACTGGAAGAAATTTACAGTGGTGATATGCGCTGGCACGGCTGCCTTGTGATAATGATAATGATAAGCGTTGGTGGTGGCAGCAGCTGTTAAGCAGCTTGGCAGAAGTGACGTCACGCGTCTCGCATGATGTGATCAACCACAAAAAGACGTAACAAAAGACGAGAGATAGATGGAGTTCCAAGTATTGTGGTACACAAAAAGAAGAAGAAGATGCATGGGCCCATGGCTGCCTGCAATAAGCCCATTTCACCTGCCCCCTTCACGCCTGCCCATTACGTCATTTGTCTCCGGAGCTTCCCCTCCCTTTCTCAGCTTAGAGGTTTCCCACCGCTCCTTCATGTGCTTCTGTAACTGCTGGCAGTGCCAGCAAGCAACTGAAAAAATGGAAAAGATCGATTGGTCTGGGCCGCGTACACAGGCGGGTCATGCAAACAGCCCGCAAACCAAGTGCTTTTCCCTTCAAGTGGCCCCCTCCTCCTGGGGACGATTTGGTAGCAGTGACGTAGTTGACTTGACACCGATCTTCTTTGATCGACCAACTTCGAACCACCTCCCTGCACTCTGCTTCTCTTCAAAATTATCGTCGGCCTTTCTCCGATTCTTCCTTTTCTTCCACCAATTTGCAATTTGATACCCAAGAAATTCTCCAAATTATCTACTTTGATCATTGCAACTCTTCGTTCACCAACACCATTTACTCGGGACCACATTTACACTGGTATTGAAGACGAAGCACACAACCACACAACATGAGGATCGCAAAGGCGCTCCTGTCGTTGGCCCTTGTGGCTGACGCTGCCATCGCCAGTTCCTGGTTCTCCAATGCTGGTAAGTACTCCCGTTCATCACCAAAGTTGCCTGCATCGATGTCTGACACCTTTCCTCATTTGCAGCATACAATAAGTGGCACGAGACGGAGCTTGAGCGTTGGCTCTCAGACCATGACGTCCCCTATCCTACTCCCGCCGACCGCAAGGATCTTGAGAAGCTCGTGCAGAAGAACTGGGAGTCCAACGTCGTGACACCTTACAACTCGTGGGATACCGCACAGCTTACTAGCTACCTAAAGCAAAAGGGCGTCGACACCAAGCAGTCGGCTCAGTCAAGCCGCGACTCGCTTGTTAGCCAGGTCAAGAACTACTGGTACGAGACCGAGGACAAGGCCCAGACCAGCTGGCTCAACGTCAAGGACTGGATTTTGGACAGCTGGACCGATAGCCAGCTCAAGGCTTTCTGCGATCGTCATGGTATCCCTGGTAGGTTTTGGTCTTCAGTTGTTTAATTGCATATGTACCATGCTAACAACTCCTTTCAGTCCCCCAGCCTCGCACCCGCGACACCCTTCTCCAGAAGGCCCGCGCCAACTACGAGACTATCGCCAAGAAGGCCGGTGAGACCGCCTCTTACCCTGGTAACTGGCTGTATGAGACCTGGTCCGAATCCGATCTCAAGGAGTGGCTTGATACCCATGGTTATCCTGCCCCTCAGCCCTCTACTGTATGTGACCTCTTCTGCCGTTCCCATGCTTTTTGAGTGACCACTGACCGTCTGCAGCGTGACAAACTCATTGCATCTGTTCGCCGCAACTCTCGTCTTGCGTCCCTGCATCTGCAGGAGCAGCAAGAGGCGGCCAAAAAGAAGGCTCAGGAGGCTTATGCCACTCTTACTGACAAGATTATCGATGCCTGGAGCGAGACCCAACTGAAGGAGTTCTGCGACAAGAACAGCATTCCTGTTCCTCAGGGTACCAAGCTCAACCAGCTTCGCGCTCTTGTCCGCAAGAACCGTGCCGAGATCATGGGCGATACCGTCGGCGCTTCTGCCGCTTCTGCCTATGGCGCCGCTACCTCCAACGTCGGCGAGAATGTTGCTTGGGCCACTGATGCTGCATCTCGTGCCGCTCAGGATGCTTTCGACAGTGCTATCAACACCTGGTCTGAGAGCCGTCTCAAGGGCTACCTTGATGCTCGTGGAGTGGTATGTTTAATCCATTGTGAAATTGTTGCTACACTCCTGCTAACCAATGAATAGCCCGTCCCTCAAGGCTCCAAGGCTGATGAACTCCGTGCTTTGGTCCGCAAGCATGCTCACAAGGCCGCCAGTGGCTGGAGTGCTTGGACCTGGGATGATCTTACTGTTGACAACCTGAAGGCCTACCTCGCCAACTCTGGTGATGCTGCGGCCAAGAAGGTCAGCGAGAAGGCTGGCGCTACTCGTGAGGAGCTCGTCTCTGCCGCCAATGTGGCTTATGCTTCCGCCTCCTCTGCCGGCGGCTCTTCTTATGCTTCTGTCACCAGCTACCTTGCCCATGCCACTGACAACGCCAAGGCTGCCACTTTCGATACCTGGAGCGAGAGCGATCTCAAGGCTTACTTGGACAGCTACGGTATCCCCGTTCCCCAGGGCTCTACCCTCAATGAGCTCCGCGCCCTTGCTCGTCGCCAGTGGACTTACTACAAGTATGGCACCTCGTCGCCGTCCGAGACCATCTTTGCTAAGATCAAGGAAAACATCTTGGGTGGTTGGGACTGGATCACCGGCCAGGTCATGATTGGCTCTGATGCCGCCAAGAAGAAGGCCGAGGAGGGTCGTGCTAAGGCGCATAAGGAGCTCTAAGCACTTCCTTACACGTTAACAGTATCTTCATACGTCAAGAACGTGCCACGTTCAGAACACGTCACAAGCACACACCAATCACTTGGGCTATGGTCCAACAGTTGTCAACCTCTTGACATCATTTTCTCTTGCTTTGATATGGAAGACTTTGCAGTTCAACCACGATGGCATTGTCTAGGGACAAAATCGGGTTTCCGGAGAGGGTGTATGAGTAGTTTTTCATCTGGGAACGGTGATGGATTTTTCATGATAAGGGGTTCATCCTCTGGTCTTTCCTTTGTCTCGGAGTTGGTCGTTTGGTTTTTAATGGTAGTCCATCGATTTGCCACAGGTGCATTAACAATTGAGACTTTCTAATTAATCCTGGTTCCTTATAGCGTGATGGTGATATTGCCTATATTCTCCTTGCCCTTGAGCCAGCCTCAGGGTTTCACAATTACGAACAAAACTCGCTTCAGCACTGGCTTCATGGTAGATTTGCGGATTCAATGTCACCTCTGACTCGATTCACCAACACAACAGAGGCTCAGAGCTAATTCGACATGGTTGGGAGGTTCCAATTGCGCTCTTCAGGTAAGTTCTCATGACCACAATCTGTCACGGCACCAAGTTGTGTGTGTCTTGATGGTGACCGCGTGTAACGGTCACCGGAGTCAGGAAGCTATGGCGTCACAGAGCTATCACAGGATAGTAGGACATACTAGGATCCATTACAATTTCGTGTGAACCAGAGACTTCATGTCGACTGTTTCTCGGGAAGCCGTGGTACCTGATCAGGCATTAGCATAATCCCTCCAAAGCGGTGTGGATGTGGAAGGGATACTTTAGTTCGATATCTCGGCAACTGATATGTGTAAAAATTCCCCAAGTGAAGACGTACCTCTTTTGATAAACCTTCCCTTCCTCTCCCACCTCATCCCTCTCATCAATCTTGGGTCAACCGCACACACCTCTGCAACCTCAACACCATGAAGTCCTTGCAGCTCCTTCTTCCTCCTCACAATCCGTTGCGACCCTTTCTTTACGTCTGCACGAGGCCCTACTTTCCAAGGGGTTTGCCACACATACGGACAACCGTATGGAAAATGCTATATGAATAGGTATCTTTCTTTGAAACCCCCCCTCCCCCCTCCCCGCGATCTCTTTTGCTTTCCCACATCAATGTCTGTGAGTTCTGACCGGTTATGACAGACACCTTCGACTACGGTAGCTTCTACAGGACCGGCACCGCCTCTACCGGGCCGGATAACCAGACTGCGCTGCGAAGTAGTAAACGTCGTTATGAATTTGAGGTTAGATTTGGATGGTTGTCAGCAGGGAACTGGTAACGGCATGTTGATGCATCCTCATGATTGCTGTAGATCTGTCAACATCTATGAACGCGATCCTTAGAACTTTCTAGCCCACTCTCTGATCAAAGTAGCCGCGGTTACATACCAAAGATTTTGTTGAAATCCGTCCCTCGCATGGTCAGACAGCCATCTAGTCGGTTGCCAACGGAAAACTGAACCATTCACCTCGCCACGAGCCCTTCCATCTCTCGACGGCCTCCTGTTCCTTGGCTGGCCAGAGATTATGGTATATAGTCTCAACCCTCTCATACAGACCTGGTTCCCAATACTCATCACTCAGCGGCACCTCCCAACTTTCATGCAGCTTTACCACAATCTCGTCTCGTTTGTCATCGCGCACGTTCCTCTGTAGGTGCCAATGCCGTGAAATCTCCTTAATCACATTGTTTATGCTCACGAGCCAGCTCCCGTCTCCAAAATTTCCGCCTCCGGTAGGGACAAGCACGAGTTCTTCCAGAGCCCGCCTTTGTGGCGAGTTCGACTGGGCGCGCGACTTGTCAATCACAGCAAAGATGGACCGGGCGAGAGCCTCGTCCAGGGCGCTGTTGATGAAAGTGTCGCGGACGTGGCCGTTGCGGGGCTGGTGATGAGTTTCACTCGTCGTCTCCGTGTTGAATAGTTGTCGGTCGGACTCGGAGAACGAGGGGTCGTCAGGTGTCTCCTCCTCGGGATTCGTGGGGTCCTGTTTCCGCAGGAGTTCGATCGTGGATGTATCAAGATGTAGTTTGAGCCTGTGCAGTCGCGGAATGGACCCGAGGATCTTGTATCCGGCAACTTCGCGTTCGTCTCCTTTAGTTCGGCGGACGTACACGGCCAGCTCCTCGAGAACCGGGCATTGGGCTGCGATCATGGCCAGATCATCGTTGCTCATCACAAGACGGGTTTCGCTCATTCCCTCCGGCTCTAACTGTAGCACCCGCAAGGATGGTCCGCGACGCTCGAGGACTGTTTCCAACGATCTGCGGTCCAATTCTCCGTCCAGGCTGAGCGATTCAAGTGCGGGCAAGTTGCCCAAGAACTCCACCACGAGGTCAGAGATGTCCTTGGAGGGGATATACATGTGTATCGATTTGAGCGATGTCAACTGGCAGTCTCTAGCCAGGAAGGTGATGTTTACGCGGTCAATGCCCATGTGAACGCGAAGACTCTGTAACTTCTCAAAGTCGGTGATCTCGCACCACGCCTGCAGATCTGGAAGCGCACTGTGAAAGCTACCCATGAGCTCCAACCGCTCTAGCGCGCCGCAGGTCTTTGGGAACCGATCCTCGGGCACAAAGTCTTGAAATGGCTTCCTCGGGCCGGTGCCGAACCTGCCTCCGCTGTTGCCCCGATACCATTGCGACTTGACTTCGCGCAGGTTGGGTGCTACGCCTTGGATAATGCGTGTGACGGCCTCGAATGTGTGGTTATCCTTGCCGTTGCTATCACGCAGAGTCCACCGGAACCAGATGCTGTGGAGGTTGGGCGAGCTGAGGAGCGTCAAGAGTTCTTCGGTCGCATTTTCCTCTACTTTACCCTGCGAGAAGGTGAATTTCTGGAGGTGAAGTCGACACGACGGAAGCTGGCGGTGCAGAACCGCCAGTAACACTGGTGGAAACGGCCGCAGACTGGCCCAGACCAGGTCGGAAAGAGCAGGCAAGGACTGCAGCAACTCACCCAGTGGATCCCAGAACGCAGCAGATCTCTCATCAGGACGGGGTGGGTTTTCCTGGCCGTCGCCTTCGCCCTCTTCCTGTCCTCCCTCATCCGCCCAGGGGTATTCATCTTCATACTCTGGTTCGTCAACCACGGTCAGGCGTCGGACGTGGTTGGCACAAGAGAGGCGAGCGAACAGCTGTTGGAACGCCGACGACCGGTCGCGCATAGACTCTGCATTGATGGTGATGGTGATGGTGTGGAATAACTGGGCGATGGCGGCGACGTTGCATGGCTTGCTGGTCAGCGCCAAGGCGCGCAAGTCGTCTGGAGCCAGGTGCTGGCAGATGCGTAGCAGCGTCTCTATGGGGAGGTTTCCGAGTTGTGAGATGGCCATGATGAATGATGCTGATGATGGGGGATGCAATAAGAAAAAAAAAGGGTAGATGGATGGAAAAAGGAAATTTGATTGTTTTCCCGACTGTCTGGAGGTGCCTGCCCTGACCCATCGAATGCGCGGCCGGCCGCAGGTGCTCTTATTAGCTATGTATAACGTTATAAGGTCACAAAATCATATATAATAAGACCTGCCCCGAAGGGGCTAAAGTCGAAGAAAGAGGTCTGAGGTCTGAGTGAGATAATTGAAAACCAAATGCAGCTGTAAAACACAGCCTGAACCTAAACGCCCCAACGCCAACCAGTTCCAGATTTCGCCTGTCCCGCGCCGCCCCGCCACCTCCATGTGCGACCACCACCGCCCGCGCCGACTAACTCCAATATACCTCATAGGCACGCATGCTACACCTCACCAGAATACATATAGTTGTTGCACACTCACGAGATGCGAGGTCGGTCTTGTCAATCTTGGGCAGCTCTCACTGCTAACCCTGCCAACCCTGCCAGGAGCTGCACAAGACCGAGTTCGTAGCTCGTGTGACACTGTATCAGGCGCCGCAAGGCCGCAGCAGGCGATGGGTTTATTTCCGCTTCTTGCCGCCGGTGTTCTTCTTTCCCTCAAATCGGCGTTCCTCGATGAACAGACGCCAGGCGCCCGTTGCGGCGTGGTACTGGAAAAGAACCATGCCCTTCGCATTGGTGTCGGCGATGGAGGAGTCGGGCTTCGCCGGGTCCCTGACGACGTTTCCATTGTCGTCAGTGTCGAAATCCAGCGGTGTGTATGACCGGGTGACAGCTTCCACATTTCCGAGCTTGGGCCTGATGTGGCCGACGATGGCTGCCACTTTGTTTGGATACTGAATCCCGGGGCCATAGGTCCCAGTCGCCTCATTTTCAATGAGTGGCGTCATGATGTGAGCTTGGGTTCCCGCAGCGAATTTTGTGGCGTCAATGCCAGGCCCAATGCCTTTTTGCAACGTCGGGCTGCTCTGAGCTGTCGACGTGCCGTCCAAAAAGTCCAGAACACGCGCCTTGAAGGCTTGCTGAGTTCTGCCATCAAGAGTATCCTTGCCGCGGAGCGCCTCCACCTCCCAGATGTGGGACATGTAGACCGAGGTCTCAGAGACGGCAACCACCACGGTGCACCCGTGAACATGGTTTGTGCCAATCTGGAAGTTCTCGCTGCCAAAATCTTTTTGCACGGCCACGTTGGCGGGAGTGCCTCTGCCGTTCTGCTTGGCGATGAGCCGCTCAGGCTCGGGGAACTCGGGATCTCTGTTCGGTCCCACTAGCTGATTCTTGACGTAGTCGTTGGCATTGGCGGCGTTGTTCTTGAATCGCCTCTCCAACGGCAGGGCAGAGGTCGTGGAAGATGCATCCCGGTACTCAATCTGCCCCAGGATGCCGTCTCGCTTTTCGATTTTATCGCGGCATGCCGTTGCGCCGCATTTGGCAGCACTGCAAAGAACTCTGGGTCCCTTCTTCTTGCCAGTATCGGTGGTCTTCTTGCCAGTATCGGTGGTCTTCTTGCCAGTATCGGTGGTCTTCTTGCCAGTATCGGTGGTCTTCTTGCCAGTATCGGTAGTCTTCTTGGCCGGCGCAATGGGAGCCGTGTTCTTCTTAGCCGGCGCGGGGGTGGTGGTCTTCTTCTTGGCGTCGGCGCGAGCAAGCACGGTAGCAGGCAGCTCCGGACTTCTCTTGATCTCGGTCTTGAGCGTGGTGTGGCTGTCCAGCTGGAACGGGCTGTCCCCATCAGTGAACCCCTCGGCCACGCTGGAGAACAGCAGGAGGGCCGTGAGGAGCACGCTGGAGTCCCACGTGATCTTCATGATGATGGATAATAATGGACGATGTGATAGCGCTGCTATTCGATGCTGGTGTGTTCTGAATGTGTGATGAAATGTTGTTGATGCTTCTGTTCCCCTTGGAGAGAGACAACAGCGAGCTCTTAAATACATGATTTTCTCATCAACCATCACCACCTCAATGCCACAAGGTCTCGCACTCGATTTAGCATTTGGCTCTGAACAGAGGCCAACTCTGTGTCAAGATGTCGATGATGCTATTTGCATGTAGGTACTCTCCACTATCTACCTGGCAGGTAGTCTGACCAACAGCATAGCCTTCTTCGCCAACTCGCTTTTGCGACCTGGCCGGCGAGATCGCTGGCCTGCAGTGCTCTTTGCCGGCATCCCGGTGTCACGAACCGCGATGCTGCGCCCGGGCACGTGGTCGGGAATGAAACTTGCTCGCACTTGCATCTGCTTCTCGGGCGGTGCGTATTCCTAAACCGGCCGTAAGCAAAGTAAGGTATGGCGCAGTGATTCCGGACGTTTTCGCGGTTTTTCTTTCAGGGCATGATAATGGCTTTTCTAGGGAAAGTAATACCCTAGGCATTTATAGGTATCGTAGTTACATTTCTGGGGAAGAGGTGATTAGGAGGGTGAAGGGGTGGTCGAGGAGGCGGGGTGTTAGGCAGGGGAAGAAGAGAAAGTGATGAGAAGTCTATCATAAAGTAGCTAAAAAGTGCAGCATAAAGGTACGGTAAGTTAGGATTAAGAATTTTGTTTCTGATCCCATATATATTATATGCACGTACATGATCAATACTCCCATTTCAGATTTCCATCATGTCTTCTCGGGGTGAGGGAATCCCGTTCTACCTTATTGCGGCAAAGAGTGAGAACGGCGAAGAGCCCGGCCTTTATCCCAAACGCAAACCGTCCAACACTTCACTTTTGAAAGTAAGCATGAGAGAATATACCGGGTTTGCGAAATAAATCCAATCAGAAAGAAAATATTTACAAGAGGAATCGAAATTGCAAACCCTGATGAGGTAGCCATCCGCCGCTCCAGCCACTCCCACACCTCCCCTTGTCTCCGCGTCTTTCGAGACTATTTCCATGTTATTTTTCCCCAAGATTTATTTTCGTTGTGTGCATGTGATGAGGTTTGGCGCCCGCGAGGTGGCAGGTTGGGCGACTTTCGTCGGCGGCGCCACATGAAGTATGCTACTTCTGCTGTGGCAAGCAGTATCACCGCAAAGACGAGACCAATTATAAGGCCGGCGACCCTCGCACACCTACACGAGGCACTGGGAGAACAAGAGAGAGTCATCCGCAAGGCGCAGACGCGCACCTGGAGGAATACACTACAGGCGGCGTCACA
>MU864552.1:0-37002 GCA_033296905.1 Podospora australis
GCCCAGATATCTTGTTCCTGAGCATACCGTTAGGCCAGTGTTGGTTGAGGTGTGTACTTGTCCCGGGGCACTGGATCGTAGGCCCGTGTGACAGCTGAAGTCCTTTCTGGTGGGAACACCATTGCGATCAACGACAAATTCAATCCAGTTCTTGAGAATGTCCATCTCTCCAGTCATCTTTCTTGCAATGTTGACTACTTGGACCAGCTGCTGCTGGAGAGCCACAGTCATGATGGAACGAATCTTGAGTTCCTGGAAGATCGTCTCGGGGCATTCCTTGACAAGCTTGTCGAAGTCCTCGCGATTCATCAATCCATCGTAGTCGGTCTCTTCATCTTCATTTGCTTCACCTCGTCCAACAGTGACGGAGGCGAGCTCTTCAGCGATATCAGCGACTTGGAGGAGGGTGGGGTTACCCAGGGACTTGCGACGCAACTTGATATCCTTGGTGGCGACGCGCTTGTGGTTGACAAGGTCTTCGAAGTCCTTCAACTCGAATTCGACCTGTCTTCGGGCGTTCTGAACGTTCTGAGACGCATGCTCAGGTTCGGTAGGCATCTTGGCGGATGCGGGGCTCTTGTCTTGGCGGCAGTCGATCTTTGCCTATTCGGGGATGGTTCGCGCGTCGCGCAACCTAAATCAATCAAACTTCGGTAAGGTGGGATATCTTTGTATACCTCCCCAGGTAAGAGATTGTTGACTTTGCATTAGTGTCACGATGCGGTAATATTGGGTGGTTAGGTGGATTCTACCACTATATTGACAGCTGAATGAATTGATTGCAAAGTGAGGAAAAAAGGAAGAAAGGAATCAAAGGCCCTGCGAGCGATTGGGATCATGATCCCAATGGCTGCGCATGAGCTTTGACCACCTTTGAACCCGTCACCTTATCTAATCTATCTAGTGAGGTGAATATAGCCAGTGGGAACGAAGGCCAATTGACCGCGCCGTGACATAAACCCTAAATAAATCCTAAGTAAAGTAAACAGACCGGAGCCGAAATAGGCCGGTCCTAAGCTCCGCCTAATTCAGGACAAATAACGCGGCGAGAAGTCACGTAGCGAATTGCGTCCAGATTCCGGTGATATAACAGCTTTTATATCGGACTGCGTACGACTCTTGGAGTCCGTTAATAATATCGCCCAGGATCCCCAACTTTCTCCTTATTTTCTCATGGGTGCTCGCAAAATTATTCTGTGAAAGATCGACACTCGCCGACGGCGGCCCATGAGGCTGCCTGATTGGATGAAGCTTGTCCATGATGTATTGATGATTGCCGAATCAAGACTATGTTTGGTGAGCTGTGTGCTATTGATGAATGATCGCAAGATACCACACTCGGCTCGGTTGACTGTATCACTGGTTACAGGAGAGTGAAGGTGTTGGGTAGTGAATGATATTTCCTGTCCAGCTCGAATTGGGTATATTGATTTGCAATAAATTTTGTGTGAAGTTTGAACTTTGTAAGTGGCCCCTTGTAGGTGAACTTTGGATTGCATGTGCAAAGAGACACGTACACCACGTTAAATTCTTTTTGAAGTTTCTGTGGCCGACTACATTGTGGCCGCCCGACCCCGAAATTCTCTCCTAGGTTGCAATGGCGATGACTTCAAGCCTCACAAACCCACCTTGCATTTTGTCTGCTACGCATAGTAGTAGTAGATAAGGTACGTATACAATAGTTCATATCTTACTTGACATGTGAGAACCCGCACATGAATTGCAGTTGAGGTAAGGTAGTGATACAGAATACCTCAGGTAGGTTGTCTTGAAGCAGTCAGACAAGACCGACGGGATGTTTGCAATGACCACCTCAGGCATCATGCCGAGTTTGTACCATACATTTCTATATCCAGTGGCAAGGCGCGCATGTGGCCTTGTCCGACACGACGTCTGTACTATGCCTATCTTTAAGACAGCCACAGTTGACTCCCATCTTCATCTAGTACGAGATGTACGCATGTGCAGTGCTGGTACGGGTATCAAATGGATCGAGGCTATCAACAGGTCCACTGCCGAGCAGTGGGTGTCAGCGGCCCGAAAAAGCTTAATTCCGGACTTCTCGTCTCAAATCCACATCCTGGTCTGCTGTGGCGTCTCCATCTCCCATCACGATTCGAGGCCCGAGGGAAGCTTTGGCTCTACTTCGTCAGAATGTTCCTTTTAATATATTGTCGATACCCGCATCCTAACTGCATATTACACGCGTCCAAGTCTCAAACCTTCATAAGGTATACCAACTCGACTCTTGTACGCAACGTCTTCGATGCCCTCCAAGAGTGTTTGACGACAAGAGAGTGACGGAATCCCGTATCCACTTCCAGTGCTTTCGGTTCCGAACTCGCTCCATGAGTCATAAAGCACCATGATCCATCCATGCCGAAAGAACCCTCCCGTCCAGAGGGGCTCGTCCCAAAAGCTTGGAAACACACATGAGGCGCCCTGCTCCTGCACCATGAGATCACTTCCGAAAATTCGAGGGCTGCTCGGGAACAGGCGGTTGTTCTCTGGGGGAGCCCTAATTTCGAAGCGTATCAGGGGAAATCGAATTGTCTCGGTTTGCAAAATCTCCTTCTCTCTTCCAATTAAACTTGAAGCCGTCATAGTCTTTGTGGTATGAACCTGGCAGAGATCATCATTTGTTGCATGTGCGTTTTTTCCCGATTCTTCTCGATATTTTTCGAATAACCTCTCTTCGCCTACACCGATCGACGCGAGCACTGTTGATTGTGTACCTAAGTACCCAAGTACCTTACACAACCCTGATGATACCCACTTGGAAGCCTTCTCTGGGATGCAGGTCTTGCAGGGGCTGCTTCCGACAATCCCGATCTCTTCCATCGCTTGCCTTTCACTCGGATGATAGCGGCTTCAATGCCTGTCATGGGAGCTCTGGAGCGATATACTTACAAACTGATGCACCAAGTGTGAACGCTAGTTGCTTTCATTCTCCCCATAGGGGGTGGTGCCTTGGTATAGGTAGTCATATCTAGTTCATACAGCAGAGTGCATTTCACTTCATGTAGCATATCTATAATGCAGGGAAGTTGGGAATATGGAATTCAAGAGGTGTTTGAACTCGTACCGTCATGTTCCTCTTATATGTGGACTGCTCGAGACAGAAAATCAAAATATCTCTTGATGAGGTGATTTAGGTTTTACTAACAAGCCGCAGGATGGTCCGTGTTGCCACCATGCCACCATGCCGTGGCAGGAGTATCAGGTAATTACATCAATGACAACTTGACAAGCAGATCAGCAGCTGTCATCTCATCAATTGGTAGGTGTGTGCGTCAGCCCCAACGTCGTAGCTGTCGTCAAGCTGTTCGGTCGACACACACACAAACGATGAATAATAATGCCACATTCACCACTACCTAGTTTCTCACCAAATAAAAACTTTCTTCCTTTTTCTTTTCCGCAACTTCTAGTGCGAACCACTAGCCTGCACTATCGGTGGCACTACGTGGTTTTCCTTTCAACAAATTTGCGAATGCCTTCGCGTTTAACTCGAACCGCGACGCCGAACATGTCGCAACCAATCACTCAGCCGCTTCTCCACTTATTGCAGCGGGACAGCGTCGTCCTGCCCTGTACCCTTGGCGCATCGTCATGAACCTGATTCCTCGCTCCTGTTTCGCTGCTGACTCGACGACGAGGGCACCCTTGACTTTTGTGTCACCATCTCCACCGTCGCCACCCCTAGGGCAGCGAGCTTGGCAGACGGCTTCATCCGTCCCAGTTATCCAGGGCTCCGCATTGGTTGCGAAACGTGTAAGACGGATCAGATGAACGGTGCCCAATGGGACTTCAGAGTCGGGCTCGCTGTGTTTCACTTCGCGAATGGCGTATTGTTCGTGATCGACGCAGGGGGGAGTAAAGAAAAAAAAAAGATTCATCATGCTGGCATTACCGAGCCTTCCCGAACAATCTCTCGCTGCTCTCGCTGCTCCCGCTGCGCGAAACCGCGCGGTGAGATATAAGTTCACAATGTCCCTCCTTCTCGAAATGCCCAGCCCTATTTCCAGGCTTGTATTCGCAACAATTCAAGGGCGCTAACAACGTGTGCGTGGGATGCTTGGATCGACTTCATTCGCTCACTGAAAATCGACACGGATTTCAACCACCCAAGACACTCATTCTCGGTTTCTCGTCGACTGAAACCCACCTAATAAACACTCTACCACGCCATGGCGGAGCCCACAGCAATGGGGGAGGCAGCTGCTAACCCCCTGAACTCATACGAACGCGAGGACCTCAGCCACTACGCATCCATCATCCCACCCACCCGACCCTCACTTGACCGATCACGAGGGACCAGCACCGACGAGGAAGCGGCGAGACACCACAACTACCAGCCCTATCATTCAGCCCCAGCTCAGCAGATGACCGAGAAACAGGGGAAGCTGGGGGCAGCGGGAGCGGACACGAAACAGGACTACAAGCTTGTCGAATTTGCCCCAGGCGACCCTGATGATCCGAAGAACTGGTCGAAAGCGTACAAGTGGTACATTACCATGGTTGTCGCCATCACGTGTTTCGTCGTTGCCTTTTGTTCCAGTGTTGTCACTTCTGATGTCGGCGGTGTCCAAGAGTCTTTTGGTGTCAGCCATGAGGCTGCTCTTGTGCCCATCTCGGTCTTCGTTGTTGGTTTTGGTGTCGGTAAGCAACAGCCTTTCAATGTATTCTCAGAGTATATCGATCAGCGGGGACTGACAGTGAACCCATAGGACCCATGATTTTCGCTCCCCTTTCTGAAGTTTTCGGACGACGAATTATCTAGTAAGTCGGAGTCGAGATCGCTTGGACCGCCAGAATCGGCAAAACTAACAAGCTACAGTGGCTCAACTCTCTTTGTTGCCGTCGTGTTCATTATTCCTTGCGCTGTCTCCAAGAACATCGGCACTTTGATTGTCTGCAGAACCATTGACGGCATCGCATTCTCTGCCCCCATGACCCTGGTTGGCGGTACCCTTGCTGATTTGTGGCGCAATGAGGAACGTGGTGTTCCCATGGCTGCCTTCTCAGCTGCTCCTTTCATTGGTCCTGCTAGTACGTTGTTCTTAGTTTCCCTTTCCCCCCCTGAATGTCTGCTAACGTTTCACAGTCGGTCCCCTTATTGGCGGTTTCTTGTCCGATGCTGCTGGCTGGCGCTGGCTCTACTGGATTCAGCTCATCTTCTCCTTCGTCGTCTGGGTCCTCATCACCTTCACCGTTCCCGAGACATACGCTCCCACCATCCTCGCTGCCAGGGCCAAGAAGCTGCGCAAGCAGACCGGCGACAACGGGCATGTCACCGAGGCCGAGCTCGATCCCCGTCCCCTCAAGGAGAGACTTGGCGTCTTCCTCATCCGTCCCTTCCAGCTTTTGTTCCGTGAGCTCATCGTCCTGCTCATCAGTCTCTACATGTCCGTTCTTTACGGTCTGCTCTACATGTTCTTCGTCGCCTACCCTATCATCTTCGAGGTCAGGAAGGGTTACTCCTCCGGTATCACGGGTCTCATGTTTATTCCCATCGCTGTCGGCGTCGTCCTGTCTGCTGCCTGCTCTCCCTTGGTCAACAACCACTACCTCAAGCTGTCTGCCAAGTACAACGGCAAACCTCCTGCCGAAATCCGTCTCATCCCCATGATGCTGAGCTGCTGGTTCATCCCCATTGGTCTCTTCATTTTCGCCTGGAGTTCGTACCCGCACCTGACTTGGGTTGGCCCTTGCCTCGCTGGTCTCCCTGTTGGTTTCGGCTTCATCTTCCTTTACAACGCCGCCAACAATTACCTGGTAGATTCTTATCAGCATCAGGCCGCCTCCGCCCTTGCAGCAAAGACCTTCATCCGATCCTTTTGGGGTGCCGGTGTCGTCTTGTTCACGGAGCAGATGTACGACCGCATGGGCGATCAGTGGGCATCGACTTTCCTCGCTTTCCTCGGTCTTCTCTGCTGCGGCATTCCCTTCCTGTTCTGGAAGTACGGTGCCGCCATCCGCAAGAGATCCAAGTATGCCTACGGTGGTGACGACGACACCACCGACGACTCGGAGCTGGAAAAGGCCCGTGGTCCCAACGCGCCTCGCCATCATGATCTGGAGGATTTGAGACGGGCTCAGAGCTACGTCAGCAACCCTTGAAGGGGGTTCGGTCATTGGGTTTCACATCAATCACGCACATACAACACATCACACTCGTTTAGCAAGCATTCGTTTAGTCCGCCATGGCCCATTCGTTCGCTATGTTTAACGATCAATAACACATCACACAAGCTTCGGTTGTCATGGAATACTGACAACCAAAGCTGTCTTACACCACAAATTCAACCCTCCTTTGTCGACAAGGGGGAACATCAACCAACCAACCAACCAACCAACCAACTAACTCTTAATATTCTTGTGTTTGGAGTTTTCTTGTTCAAGATTCCCCAGACTTAAATTTACACTACCTAGGGAGATCACTTGATACCATTGTCCCTCGGCATTTTATTTTGTCTCTTTTTTTTGGGTGGTGTTTTGGGTCTTAAAAAAGTTTGGGCATCGGGTTTTCTTTTTCGTTGTCTCATGAAGCATGGAAGGGGGTTTGGGAGTCATTTTTGGTTTTCTTTTCTAAAGGTTTAGGACAGTGATACCAGTGATAGTAGTCGTTGCGAGAGAAAAGTTGCAAAATCGACCGTTGATTTCTGTTCAGAAACTTAGGTATTACACAAAGCGCCTCCGCCATGGCACCACTGTTCCTTAGGAGTGGGCCACATCCTGGAGTTCTCTTTTCAGGGGAAATGGAAAAGAGAAAAAAGGATTCCTCCGCCAGGAATTAGTGAAATTGGGACCTGACTATGTGGGCCAATGATTTGCAGAAACTTCAACTTACGGGATCATCAACCCAGAACGGAAGGAAGGAAGTCTAGCCCTCCCTCCAAGATACGGTGCTGGAGTCGCTGGTGGAGAAAAGATAAAAGTCATGGGAGGTGATGAGCTGGGATCAGGGACATGGGTTCCATCGGCTTACGAAGACACAAGCTGGATACATAGGTAAGACACCGGAATCCTGCCAAAACAGGCAGAAAGACAGTCACCGTGGTTTGCTCCCTCATTCCAGGCCTTCCGGTTTCGGCGCAAACCTCACCGTCGCAGAGATCGGGAAGATGCGTGATAATCTGGGTAGGATGGCCTTTGTCATGTTTCGTGTCTCATATGTTGGACAAAGTAGAATATCGGGTACTGCGGAAGCTGGTAGAGATGAGATGAATGATCGGAACTCAAATTTGTTTTGATGGGTGGTCATTTGGAATACGTATCGTGCCTAGGTACGGAGGACAAATAGTCCAAAGCAATGTAGAAACCAGTTGAACCAGATCTAGAGAAGTAGTATGAGACTTGATGCATATATAGCGATGAAATGAGAGGTAACTCCATGTTAACAAAAACCGCCCAAACGACCTGATATAAATGCGGGATTCCAAAAATAAGATAATGCCAGACCAAACCGCCAAAAGGCCCAATGATGATTTTGTGAAGGAAGAAAACACCACCCAAATCCTCAGCAGCGATAATATCATGATCACTTGAACTCGGCAGGATCATACCCATCATCCGACCTCATCCTCATCTCTGCCTCTTCGACAGCATGATCCCAATCAGCTACGTAGAGATACCACAATTCCACCGTTGAGACTCTGTTGAACTTGGTCAGTATCTGCTTTGTTTACTTACTTCCTATTCGGGAAGTGGGTCCTCAGGAGAAGGGGGTTCATGAGTGAGACTTACACAGCCAATCCAACGGCAATACCAAACCACAGCCCTTCCAACTTCCACCCCAGCACCCAGCCAGTAGAGAACGAGATGGGGAGCGCCACGAGGTAGTACGAAAACAAATTCGTGAAGCCACCAATTCCTTGTCTCCCTATTCCTCTCAATAGCCCATGCGAAATGGCCGCGAGCGAGTCGACTAATTGCAGAACGGCGCAGATCGGAAGGACCTCCGACACGATCTTTGCGACCTCCTCGTCTTTTGTGAACAAATAAGGTATCTTGTACCTGAAGGTGCTGAGAAGTGTACAGTTGAACAACCCGACGAGGCAGCCGGCCACCAGGGCAACCTTGGCGCTAGTCCGAGCAGCACCACTGAGTCTGGCACCGATGAGATTCGCCACACGAGTGGATGCTGCTATCGACAGCGGGAAAGGAATGTTGAATGTGGTTGAAGTAACGGTGACAACGACGCTCTGAGCAGCCAGATGGGCGCTGCCAAACTGGCTTGCCGCTAGCGTCAGGACCTCAAAAGCAAAATACTGCGCTTCAACCATGATCATACCCGGCAGGGCCAGCTTGATCATTGGACCTGTTTAATTCCACCGGTTAGCAAATATTGTTCGACCAAGCTTGGGCCGGGAAGAGAAAAGAGAAAATTAACGTACCCCAGTTGCCAAATGCCTTCTTACTCAGTCCGCCCCAGCACTCCATTCCCTCGACGAACCTCACGTAGCAAAAGAGCAAAAATGGAAGTAGATTCTGCGTGAAGACCACAGCGGATGCAGCACCAGTAAACCCCCATCCCATTTGCCAGACAAAGAACCAGTTGGCGAAAATGTTGACCGACGCGCCGATGAGTAGGACGTATGTGGTCGCATGGAACAAGCCCTGTGCCTGCACAAATCTCTTTCCGGACTCAAAAGCAGCCACACCAGGGGTTCCCAGAATGAGCACACGGAGGTACATCCCGGCCAATTCAGCTGTTTCTGTCTCGGGAATAATTTTCGTTAGTATGGGTCCGGAGAACCACCACAATGTGGCGATGGGCACGAGTAAAATCCAGAGGAGAATGGTCATGCGCTGAAGCTGCAATCCCACAAGACGCTTGTGACCGGAACCAAAGGCTTGAGCGCAGAGTGTGTCGAGGCATGTTGATAACCCTTGGACGGGGGCATAACAGGTGATGTTCGCTGTCATGGTAGCAAGACTAACGGCTCCGAGCTCCAAGCGGCCGATTCGGCCCACGGTGAAGACGCTGGTGACCGTGACCGAGTAGTGCAGAAGGAACGTCACGATGAGAGAGCGGGAGTATTGTGTCAGAGTCTGGGCTTCGCGCTGCCATGTTGTCTTGATAACGTTTGCCGCGACAGCTGCTTCCCATCGGTTGATCTCTTCGCTCTCGGTCGGAGACACAGGGCGGATATATTCTTGTAGGAGGGGAGTGTTCTCGAGCGCCTTGGTGGAGGTTGATGAGACTAGCGGGCCGATATCGTTTGGAGGGGTGACTTTGGTGCTGAAGAGGCGTCGATAGAGTTTTCTGAAGGCAGACTCATCAGGATGACGAGGATGTTTGGGAGGTAAGATATGGTTGTCGCGGAGGAGACTGCGCTCAGCGTCGCGAGACTGGGCAAGATCTCGGGTGTTCACAGCCGGGCTCCCAGCGGCCTCGGTGATGGTTGTCGGCCGAATGGTACCATAGGCTACCCCATTAGGACGCGAGACAAGGGTCGAGGTGCCAGCACCTCCGTGGTCAAAGTACTCATCTCCGGAGTCGTAGTCATCGGGAGAAGAGCATTCTGCCAGGTCTCTGGCGATGATTTCCTGTGCAATGATTTCCTGTGCAATGGGGGAGGAAGAGAGATGGTATGAAGAGGAAAGTAAGTTCGAGGTCTCCAGGACTCGATCATGTGGCTTGAAGCGAATGGGGATAGCTGAGGACATTATGTCGGAGGTCGGGGGTTCCTTTGGGTCCTTGCCGTTGCCTGGTTGCTTAAGGGGGGTTTGAAGATATCAAAGCAGCAACCTTTTGTCAACGCGGACCGGAACAAGCACCCAACGCCACCGTGCGAGAGAGGAGAAAGAGGAAGATTGCTCGAGCCCATGATGGCTATTATATCTGCCAAAAGTCGGAGAAGGAGCAGGAGTCGAGTTCAAGTCGCCCCCCACACAGACTGAGCGATGAAAACAAGCAAGGCGGTGAGATGCTGGGTAAGGGGGGGGGAGGGGGGGGCTGCCGTCGGATAACGAATGGCAGTGCCGGATGTTGCACATCGGAAGGGATCAGCGGCCGAGCAAGGAGCAGGGGATATCGGTGACGATTAGGTGGTTAGATGGGTAGATGGATGGTAGTGGTGGTGGTGACAAGCTTCAGCGGCACCTTATCTTGCCGCTGACTGCCATGAAAGTAGATAACACGAGGACCTCGCATCGAGAGTACTGTTGTCGATATTGAAGATGCACCCACCGAAGCAGCCCAGGTGACACACCCTGATGGGCAATGCGAGGTGGCAATGTCGCTTGCTTGCTCGGTGGTGTTCTGTGCACCTCTACCATCTCGTTCTCGAAAGACTCATAGGCTTGACACAACCGTCGTCGGGTGTAACTATCACGGCGAGTAGCTGTATAATGTGGGGGGGCGAGATGCATGTCTTGGGGGGACACTGGCGGTTGCAAAGCGCCACCGTATTGATGAGGATTTCGGTGGACGGTTTGTGATTTCTCCTATCCATGGGATCTAGATGTGTGTCTGTATGTGTGGGAGTAGTATGCCTGTGTTGTGTGTGTGTGTGTGTGTGTCTGCATCGACACAAGCACCAACTGAACTGAACCGTTGCAATCAAAGACACTGCCTCGATCAATCGGGAAATCCGTTGCATACCTAGGGATGGGTTTCTTGGCCAGTCATCGAGGTCTTTTTTCCCTGCTTGTAGTTTCTGCGATGCCGATCCCGTTGCATGCAGGATGCAGCCAGCATGTGTGTGGGCTGGGTTCCCTGAGGTGGTATGGCATGCTGCAGCTGGACGTTTTCAGGTTGCACCAACTTTTTGGAGATCATCTCGACGAGGAATTCTCTGGCTGGGCATTCAAGATATGAGAAAATTGAAATCCCATAGATGATCACGTCGATCACGGAATAGGTAATGTCTTCAATGAAAGCCGACGATGAGGCATACCTAAGGTACCAAGAAAGAAAAGACAAGGAAATTGGCGATATCAACCGCGGCCACTGTGTGATACCCGACAGACGGGTGGCTGGCCACAGCGGATGTAGCCCACCACAAAAATCATCCCTCGCCGCCTTTCTTTTTCTGTTGTGAGAGAGTGAGTCCTTCCATCTGGACTTGGTACCTTAGGTAAGGTATGGAAAGTAAGGTATCAGAAAGACAAGACTTGACCCAACGGTCGCACACACCTTCTTCGTTCTCCCATCTTCATGCCCCCAACTGTCCTTGTTGAAGCTTTGACGCGGCATTGAACGCCACCAAGCTAAGGTGAGGTTCGTACGAAGTTAGGTACCAGGTAGGTAAGCTTCTGCCCCTCCATCCTTCAAGGATCGAGTTCAGCTACCCCTCATCTCACACCAACACCACCAAAAGTCCGGAGCTTTCTTTCCCACATCTTTTCCCTTTGGGATACACGGAAACATCCAAAATCCCGCAGGTCTCGTCCGGATTTTCCTAAAAAGAGGCTGAGCCCATGTCCCAAGGACGATCTGTGCGAGCATGCGACAATAACACTGCAGCGACAACGGACATGGCGATGGACCGGTAAAGCAACAGAAAGCACGACACAACGAGGCAAGGGATGGAAAATGTGAGGGGGTAAGAACTTGGTGCAGATGGAGGGGCAGAAAAGCCATTCAATACGAATTTTGCATGCAGCACAAAGCACGAAATAAAAAAACAGGATTTCTGGATCCCGTACCTTAGGTGGGGGAATTGGGGGAGACATCAAAAATTCCATGTCTTGCAAAACTGTCAAACATCTCCTTGCAGCCTTCCCGGGTCAGTACCACCACCGCCTTTTTTTCTCCTTCTCTTGCTCAATCCCTTTCCAAAGCAAGACATAAAAAAGAAGCGAGCAATCAAGCGTCTTGGAAATTTCCGACCATGTGATGCATCCTTCATGCACGGTTTGGAACACCATCACCCATCACCATCTTGTTTTTTTTCTTTTGCTTTCTTTTTTCGCCGCATTTCTGCACACCATCTTGATCACCACAAACGTGGGATGGCTTTGATGGAAGGATGCTTTTGCGTGGGGTTAGAGAATCGGATACTTCCTCCCTCTCCCACCCACACCTTCAAGAGAGCTTCCGATGCCATGCCGCGGGCATCGCCTTGGAAGCAGGTATGACCAAAAGCCAATCCGTGCATCTTATTGGACAGATGCTAGATTGCGGTGTAGGTTCAGATGCACTCAGATGCACGGCCGTTGTCACCGCTTTTGTTAGCGTTATCTCTTGTGCCAAAGTTTGACGCCCTTTTCTCAGTACCTATCTCAGATTTAAACCGTGTCGAGGTTTTCTGACACCATCACAGGAAAAGCAGATGAATTACCATGTGCACAAGTGATCTGTTGTACTGCGTGTTAATCTAGGCTGCGAGGGAGGCCGCCTTTGGTAACTGAATGGGAACCTTGATGGTTTGAGAATGACTGCTCTTGGTGAACAGAAACATTAGGTAGCCACCTTCTGGCACCTGGTTATTAGCCAGCACTCACTTCAAGACAGGTAAGCACTCCATTGTCAACGATCTGACCAAGACAGCGAGGCCCTCAAGTTGAACTCGCGCCAGCGAAAAAGGGGGTGGTTACCCCAGTGACTCGCACGTGCCACCCCCTGAACCTGTCATCCAGCATCAGCGCCTGGTGGTACAAGTATAAGGTAAGGCAGGTATTGATAGATGTCTCAAGCAATGTTGAGCAAGTAGTATTTTGTTTTGTTGTTGTGTGTACATCTCTCGTCTCATGGCAACCCAGCACTTGCTGGTGACCACCACCACACCATGCATACATCAAGGAAGGATATTATCAATGGAAGAAAAATCAACACTTTTTTCTTGCACTCTTTTGACCTGCCACCCACCTGCCCCGAGACTAAAGAAACTAACTCAAGAAAAAAGACTCAAGGGAATATAGCTGGCGACCGACTGGGAAGAAGAAGAAGAGAAGAGAAGGGAAGGGAAGAAGCAGACAGAAAAAGAAAATCTAGCACCGCCTCCACTCCAAATCCCAGCTCTCCGTCAGCGCCTCAAAGTACGCCTTGCCATCACCCGTCAACGCACCGCGGAAGTTGACGTTCAAGATACCAGGAGAGCCGCTGGCGCCCGTGCAGGGAGACCAGACCTTGTTCGCGCCCGTGTTGGAGACAAGCGTCACCCCCTGGTCGATGGTGCCGCCGCCGTTGTTGGAGATGCGGCCGCGGACGGTACCCTGTTATCATTATCTTGGTTAGTATATCAAATGTGTTGATGTAAAGACAAGAGAGAGAAACATACCGTCTTGGCAGCATCCTCGCTAAAGAAGACCGTGGTAAAGTAATCAAGCTTGGTACCGGGTCCCAGAACCACGTGGCCCTTGACGTTATTCGACGCAAGCGCGACCTGCCACCCGGGAGAGGCGCCGGTGGCGACGACGTGTACCTCGCAATTGAGCGTCCGGTTGGTGCCGGGGAGGCTAGCGGCGAAGTTGTTGAACTTGAAGGTGGGATCCGAGAAGCCGCCGTAGTGCTGAGGGTCTCTTATGCACCCGTTGCCGGAGTAGGAGATGGAAGAGATTCTTGGCTGGGCGGCAGGGGCCGAGGCGGAGTCGGCCGAGACGGTGCTCGCGGCAGCGACGAGGAGGGCTGTTGAGAGAGAGAGGAGACCCATTTTTGGAGTTTTGGTGGTGTTGGTTGATTTATGTGGTGTGAGGTTATTCAGAGAAATATCCGTAGAGATGGGATGAGTGGAAGAGGTTGGTGATGAGTGTTGATGCTGATGTTGATGATGTTGGTGATGATGAAATCTTCTTTTTCCTGGGGGATGATCCCTGGGCCTCCTCTTTATACATCTTCTTCTCATTTACTTTTCTGTTATTTTTTGCCCCTAGACCAAGCCAAGATTAGGTTCCGTACCTACCTTGTCTACCTACCTTCGTTGACGTGATGGCCTGGTCGCTCGTCGTGTCTCCCCGGGATTTTGCTTCCATCTCTCTACCAACTATCGTGATTTCATGGTTTCGCTCCCTATCCAATTTTTTTCCTTTCTTTTTCGCCACGGCCCATGTCAATCAGTTTCGTCAGTTCCATCGGTTCAGTGCAGGTTCCAGGCCTCCAGGGAATGTTGCAGTGTGTGTTTTGGTAGCAAAAAGTCCCAAAGCGTGAAAGAGAGGGAGCTTCTTCGTTACCGGACACTTTGCCATTTATCCATATTGCAGACCCGCGCAAACCGAGTGCCCGGATTGGCAAAGGCCCATACCAATAATGCCAAACCACTATATTACCGGTAACACTCCAAAAATAACTTTTCGTTCTTCTCTCGCCTCTCCTTTTTTCCCCAGTCCATTGTCGTTCCTCTGAATCTCTGGGCCATGTCGCCGCCCGTTTAATTGGTTATGCTGGCATCATACCACAGAGCCAGGGTCGAGAACAAAACATCACAAACGGGAAGCGGAAGATGGATTCACCTCAGGAAAGCTACCATACCTACCCTGGCCACCCTCTTATATATCGGTATATTAAGCCATGGCAACGGTATGTGACCATCCCCGGGGTCGCATCACAACCCACACGGAACATTAAGCTTCCATGCCTTCCCACCTGAGCAAAAGGGAAAAAGAAGGTTATCTTGTTTTGAATCTCTTTCGCCTTAGGTTGGTTGGGGTGCAGTGGTGTTCGTACCTGACTGGGCCTTGGGGAAGCGTTCGGGACAAGAAAGCCGTTGTGTTGCGTCGTAAATGCGGACGATGGACGGTAGCTTCGAGTCTTTGATGGCCGAGATCCTCAGAAGAGATAAAATCGCGGAAATGACTTCTCCGCAATTTTGTGTCGTGTTATTATTCCCAATGCGACCGTCATGTCGTTTGTTCCTGGTAAATGCCTTATTCTGTCTCCCGGTCTGCCAGTGCTCCCATCAACCCCGGACAACGTGCAACGTCAAGCACATGTCTGTCGATGGGTCCTGGGTCTCGACATGCAGTACCTTATAGACAAGTTCCCACAACCGAAAGCGATCTAAACTACCCTGCAGGAGTTTGTGCGCTATTTTGTATTTTGGGTGATGCGATCGCGACGTTGATATATCTTATAGTGCTGTCTTCCGGGTCTGCTGGAGATGCATTGCGACGGATTTCAAAGTTTAAAGAATGAATTCATATTGTTCTGATCCTATTTATGGAGATGCGACTTCACCTTCTTTTCTAAAATAGGGACCAAGTTGAATGTGGATGGTATAGTATTTGTGTGCCATTTGGCATGTGCAGACAGATGAGGAAACCGGCGGCCTTATGTGCGTGTGTTTTAAGCCGAGCACCACTCCTTGGGGAAGAGATTCGGGTGCCGATGTGCCGGGAAATCAGTCCTGTCTCCCTCCTGTGCTAGATGCCGCCCATCTCGGCCTCTTTCCTCCTGGTTCCCAAATACATGCCAAACACATGCCCTCCTCGAAACTGCCAATACAGTAACACCATCCCCTAGAACAGCCGTGACGCCATCAAACTTAGCCTATTTGACCCTCCTGTTGCCCTTCCTTTCCTCCAGCATGCACGCATTCGCACCAAAAGCGCCAGGTTTGACAGAGTATCTTGAGGGCCTGTCGTCGTCTCCTGACGATGTTCCAACACAGTGAAAAAGAGAGTGGCAAGGACTCCAGGTCCAGACGCTGGCTGGCAGTCGCGGAGTCGGAAAGCCCGTAAATCTACATGTAGAAAAGGAAAGGCTCGGGAATGGTGTCGGTAGGTCGTAGTCGGGCACACTGAGAAGCATCCCCGAACGGATTTTACCTCCCCACAATCCGTCCTCATGTGCCTTCGCGAATCGAAACTGTTGCCGACCTGATGTTTTTCTCCCTCTAATGATATAAATTCGTGAAAGACCGTTAACGCCTCAAGCATAAAGTCGACTCAAAGCAACGTGGACTTTTTGGTTTGTTCGTTTATTGAACTTTGGATGTGGAGGTGGTTGCCGGGATTCCCCTGATCTCGCCGCTGGAGGAGTTGTCGCTCTTGCCACCGCCATCTTCCACGATGGTGCCGCTGCGGACCGTGAACAGGTTTCCTTCCTCAAGCTGCGACTGTGTTTGGTAGAATACGCCGTCAAGCGCAATCTCGGGCTCGTCGTAGAGGTACATGTACCAGTAAAAGAGACCGCAGAAGACGGTACCTCCAATCATGTTGCCGAGAGCAGTGGGGATGATACCTGCGGGTTAAATCAGCACACCAGTCAGGGCTAAATCTCATGCCTCAGACAAAACTTACCCTTGTAAATGTACAGCCCAACACTGATGCCGGGAGCGCCGAGGAAGATGCCCATGGGGATGAAAAACATGTTGGCAACAACGTGCTCGAGACCAAGCGTGACGAAGGCGAAAATGGGCCACCACATGCCACAAACCTTTGAGGTAACATCCTTTCCTTGAAGACCGAGATAGCAGGCGAGGCAGACCAGCCAGTTGCAACCAATGCCACGCAAGAAGATCTGATGCCACTTGGGGTCGAGCTGCTTGGCAATTGCTGAGTTGATAGCCTGTTGTTTGAAAACAGGGTTATCGAAGACACCGCCATCTTTACATCAGAAGGTCAGTGTTATTCCCGACGCGACAAACACAGCGTTTGAGACTCACATCCGATAATGACTGCCATCACAAACAAAGCGCCCGCCATGTTTCCCATAAAGCAGAGGGCCCAGTGTTGAAGCATCTTGTGGAACGGGAGACGTCCATGATAGAATGCGATACCAGTGATCTGACGCCCTAGTTAGCCACCACATCCCGCTACACATGCAAGACGACAACCCAAACTACATACCATGTTGGAGCCGGTAAACAGTTCACCTCCCGAGATCAGAATCATGACGATACCACTGGGGAAGACCAGGCCACTGATCATCCTGACGAGACCGGGGGCGTTCTCTTGGAACCAAGGGGAGGCAGTGGCGATGAGGGCAGAACCGGAGCAGAAGGCGACCATGCACCCGGCCGAGAAGGCCGACAGGAAGATCTTGTCCGGCCTCAACATGCCCTTCCGGGCACCGGACCGGGACATAAGCTCAATGGTCTCGGCCGGTGTGTAGGAGGCCATGCTATTCTTCACGTACACCGTTGTGTGCGACATGGTGTCGGTTGGTGGCCGGTACGCCTGACTCTCGTTGGAAGCTGGTTGTACTGCGGGAGTGTCGGGATACCAAGCTGTGTTGGACGGCACAGCAGGAGGGTGCGAGGTGAGGTGAGGTGAGGTGAGGTGCGGACGGGATGGATTCGGGAGGGAGAGGAGGAGGGTAGGCGACGGGTTAGCGTTTGGGGGGAGATGGCATACTGAATCGGTTTTCGTGGCTGCGCTCCGTCAAGGGGCACCGCCGTCTTTAAAGAACCGAAGATAAGCTTGCGGGGTGCAAACACTTTTGTCGCTATGGAACGCGCCTTCTGTGGAGCCCTCCGAAAACCTCGAGATCCCCGTTCTGCTTGGCAAAGTGGAAGACGGAGGTGGACGTCTGACCCCAAGCCATCGTCGTCAGTCCCAAGGTTTATTAGAGGGAAGTGGAGGCGTAGTTCACCCAGAGAAAGCCAGAAGACATCCCTCTGGAGCTGCGGGCGGACATGTTGACATTCTGAAGCCAGTCGAACCCTTTTTCCCCGGACTGAAAGTGTCAGGGGAACGGGGTTCATCCGTTTTTTTTCCGACGGTCGAGTGGAAACTAGAGAGAACCAGCTGTCCGGACAGCCGGATTCCCCCTCTGTCTCCTGTTGAAGCATGTCAATGATCGGCCGGTGCAGTGCTGACAGAGGGTCACGAATCGGGGGTGAAACCAACAGGCTCTCTCGTCCACTCTTCCACCCTCAAGGTTCCACGAGCCCACGACAAATTTGCTTACCAGTGGACGCTGGTGGATGCGACGGCTCCATACACCATCGCGCACCATCACGAGGTTTCCCAGTCCATCAATGATCGAACCGAGTGAAGCCGACTCACCGCGTGTCAGGGATCCCCAGGAGAGTCGCTGTCCGCAAACCATCTCCACCGGGTACCTGCACAAGTTCAACAAAAAGAAGCAGTGTTGTTGGTACGCGACGATACTAGACTCGTCGGGTAGCAAAGCCAGGGAGCTCCGATCGGGAGACCCTTCAGCCGCCTCCCGGCCGGTGTGGCCCGTCCTTTTTGAGGTCGTGCTCGGCAGGCAAATCCCGTCCGTTCTCGTCGCGAGGATGACGTCGTCTCACGCTTCCTCCGGTTCAGGACCAGTCCAACCCTAATGGAATTGGCGGCCTGCTAATCGCGAGAAGGATTTCCTCTCATGACTCAAGGAGGGCGGGAAGAAAGAACCGAACGGAATTCGCCAATTCTTTTATTTACATATTTGTATATGTTTGGTGTGGTGTTGAAGTTGGATTCGATTTGTGTTGCCAACATGAACTTGACTGTTCACCAGATCGAATCGAGCGAACGAGGGGCCAAGGAACATTCTCCGACTTTTGACAATGCAACCTCGCGGCGACCGTCGCTGATGATCAGTGAGTCCTGTGAGAGTTCCACCCTTATCGCACTCGCCTACTTCACAGGTTCGCGTCTTCCCTCCTGCCTCCGTCTCAAGGGAAAGCAATAGAGCACACTGAAAAGAGAATACAAAATCAAGACCGAAATATCGCCGCCAAAAAAAACGAGTGGAGGTTTCCTAATAACTTTCGAAAAAAAGAAAAAAAAGTCTTGGTCCTTTTTCTTGGTGTTCTCGCTTCACGATACCATGGCAAACAGAACCTGCAAAAAAGATGGTGTCTCCTGTGCTAAACTCTTGGCACCAGCCTCTGGGCAGCCAAGCCCTTGTTTCCACCACGATTTTTTTCGGATGGTCAAGGCGTCCAGTTTCACACCGGGTTAGGGTTCTGTGACAGAAAGTGTCACCTGCTGCTGAGTTACGAGCATCATCCTTTTCTCGTTGAATCCCTATGACACTGGGGCATTGCATGTGAAGGATTTTCCACCATTTCGAAACCGGATTACCCAATGACCTTTTTTTCTTCTTTTTTTTCTGGAAGAATGACAGGCGCTATCAGTTGGGCCGGGAAACACCCGGGAACTTCCATGATCATTGCCGCTCCCAACCGTTTCCGACCCATCAATGCACGGCGGGTAACCACTGGTAAGACGCATGTATTTTCCATGGATGGCTTCAGACCGTGGAACTGCAATCATCTTGTCTTGCATCCAAGGATCAGACCCACGTGGTATTAACTTTAAGCCTCAAGATCTTTATTTTACTCTATGATGTTCTGTTATCTTCTTTCTTGGGTCATATCTCCACACCCCTTCGCCTCAGCATCCATTGGAACTTCGTCTCGATGATTGTCAATCTCAAGTCACGATGACTTCAACTAAAGTCCTTCAAATCCCACCCGCTGATATTTCGGTATTGTCCTCCACCGCTTCCCCGGTCATCGCAGACAAACAGCGCTCGGAAAGTTCGGCCAAGCTCCGGCTTCGTGCCTTATCGGACATGCAAGCTCCTACTAGGCCTGGCTTTAGACGCGTCTTTAGACAACTCTCGGCGTCGAAAAATGTTCTCCCCTTGTGTACCTGCCCAAGAAGATTCTAGCTCGCCCAGCCAAGGAGTTTGGTCAACGCTGCGGCGACGCCCGGCGACGACCTTAAACCCACTTGCCGGCCTCTTGTTTCTACGTTCTGCGTTCATGGCCCCGCCCACGCCGGTCGCCCAGCCCGATGCCAAAGACTTGGCAAAAGCTTAACTACCAGCACACAGAGGCCCAGACCATGGTTCTTTGCATGCAGTGCAAAAATCGTGCGTTCAGGACCCCCAGCGGATGGTGACCAGATTCTCTGACCTCCCCGGGTGGTTTGTGAGCTAAGGGGGAAACAAGTTGCACCCCTTTTGCCGTGATCTGATCTGATAAATACCTGTCATCCCCCATGCCATCTCATCCAAAGGGCTGGAATCAATCACACCCTCCCGCCGATCATGAGGTTAACAATCCGCTATGGGTGAGTCAAAGTGAGAGGTATGTTGGTAAACAACTTCGATTTCCAAGTCAGAAAAATAACATTCAGTTCTATTTTTCTTCAAAACCAGTGGTATCATCCCATTGCCTTTGTCCTGCCTCAGCCCAGCCAAGGCAAGTGCATTTACGCCAAAGAAGAAGCCCCCCACCCACGCCCATCCCATGAATGTTACCACGAACCTACGAACGCCAGACCCATGGGCGAATTTTCGTAGCCAAGAGAGAAAAAAAAGAGTAGCCAGGGAGAGAAAATAAACAGGCGAAAGAACCCATCACATGTGCACCAACGCCATATGCTGTCATGATAATATGGCCAGAGCATCCCGATGCTCTAGGCATGCCAAAAAAGGTGTCGCCTCCATCGTACGTATGTATCCTCGTCATAACGCATTGCCACCCCGGAAGATGGGTGACCGCGGACTCTTCGTTCCCTTGGGACTCTCGTCGCTCTCGTCGCCATCGCGTTGCATCATCTCTTGGGTGACCTCTTCAAAGGTTGTCTTCCCGGGCGCTGGACTCCTCGGAAATTTTTCTACATGCACCGACTTGGTAACATGAATGGACAACCGTAGGTGAGCTCGTGGCGGTGCTGATAATGATCCTGCTCCCCCTAATGGCGGTACCTCATCGTCCTCATCTTCGAGCATGGGCGTCGTGGAGTCCTGCCTCGTCGCATATGTCGAGACACTGCTGCACAGCGTTCTCTGTGCTTCCAAATCACTTGGCTTGAGAACCCCATACTCAGCCATGGATGCACCGTGTTCATCGTGCTCCTCGGCATGTGGAACCAAACTCCCCTTTCGCTCAAATTTCGGAGACGCGGGCGAATCGCTGAGACGGTAACTGTCCCGGGGACCGGATCGCCTGTTGTGCGTGCTGCTTTGTTCGATCCACTGAAGGCTCTGGTCACGCGTCGTTCTGCTTGGCGAGAGTAGTCGAGGGAACATCTTCTGGATGAAGGGCTTCAGAGTCATGATGCATGCGCAGGAGATGGCGGCGTTGACCTCGACCGAGGTCCAATAGATCATGTTGGCACTTGTGTATGTGGCATCGACGGCTTGCTTCTTGACTACATCGATGAGAGCAGTAAGGCGTATTACTGAGACAATGCAGACGCTGTTGGGGTTCAGTCAGCGTTTATGGAAAAGAAGACCGAGGTGGTAGAGAGCTAGTGGGAACATACAAGAAGCCGAGAGCAAAGACTCCAACAAGAGCATACTTCTGTCTTCTTGGGAGTTTTAATGACGAGAGAACAGGCATCTATCCAGGTCAGCTAAGTGACAAAGCATAAACTTGGACAAAATCACATACCGGCAAAGCCATGACAACCAGATCACTGACGATGTGTAGCGCCGCGTTTGCCCACCACAGATTGATCGGTTGGCAGTAGACATGCTGTGTCCAGAAAAGACTCCAGTTCCAAAACGCCTCGAGTGGGATGCATGCCGTGCAGACCGAAACCACAAGCCATATCCCGATAGCAACGACCAGAACCAGGGTGATTTGGATGGCCCTCTTCGCCCAGCTATACGTAAAGATGCGCCGATATAGCAGCAGAATCGAGATTCGAGAGAAACTGAGGCTTAGGTTGTAAAACAGAATCCCGTACCAGGCCGCCCTCTCGAGTGCAGACATCTCAAAGATGTCGACCTCCCACGCATGCTTCCCCGCTCCACGGGCCATCTGCTCAAGTGAGCTGGCCGTTACACCTCCGGCGCATAACTAAGAGGGTATCAACAGTCAGCGACCCTTGAATCTGCGGGATAGAACGGCTGTCACGTACCAGAGCCGGTATTATACACCAATCCGAAGCGCTCAGAACGTTATTCAATCTCCCCCTTGTGTAGAACCGAAGACCAACAAAGCCAAGGGATATGAGCCATGTTATTATTGCGCAGGCGATGATGTCTGGTTGTAGTGATCTTCCGGCATCGGTCGGAATCGGCCCCCAGGGCGAAGTCCAGTTATCGGGGATGGTAAAGTTATCCGGAAGCGTGAACTCCCCCGATGTGGTGGTTTCGGGCCCCATCTTGGCCAACAAACAGTTGGCTGGTGGGTCTTGGCCGGCCGAGAAGGAAGTGCGGTCAAGTTCTGCACATCAGAAACTCGACGATGGGCATCGAAAACCTTCCACTCGAGAAAAAAAAAGGGGGAAGATCTTGAAAATGAAAAGTATTCCAGGGACAGCAGCATGATTATACCATAAAATTCCCCGCAGAAGTCTTATTACCTATTTTTCTCAGGGGCGCGATGTTACCCATTTTCAACCGGCGCATTTCTGCACAAGCAAGATCGGCACTGACCGTTGTAGTGACGGCCCAGACAACGTCGTAAACCGACATAAAGTCTGGGGAAAAGATACGTCGGGGTCGTCAGTTGCCCCTCCATTGAACCGAACGGAAAGCAATTTGATGGCTGGTTCTCTGTGCATCCTACCATCTGTCCCGATGTTGTGTCATGAGAACTTGCTTTCGGGCAAAGCCCAACGGTGAAAATGCCTTCCGGCCGATGAGCTCCCGGGCAAGGTTGCGCTTAAGGGTGGTACCCTTCGGAGCTTGGGAGGTTGGCCTTGTTGCGCAGTCTCGACACTTTACTGCTTTCGTGAGATAGTGCGGGGAAGTGCCTTGCCCAAAAGGGCGATGGTTGAAATCCCGTTCAATGTCAACTAGTGGTAGCTACCCCAGATTGGTTAGCGACAGGAACAAGTTGGGTCAGCTATACCGGAATGAATGTGTGTTATGCAGCTCATCGCTCTCGCTTCAATGTCAGAAGCCTGTGCGCAATTCGTTTGACAGGAGGCATGACAGGTGTCTGGTCGCAAACAAGCACAGCCCAGAGAAACACCCAAGTGTTTTGCATTTTGAGTCGCAGATCCATTGCTGTAGCCCCTTGCGATTTCCAGATCATCATCTCATGTTTGAGAAACGACGAGAAACAGTTTCGATCTCCATCAGTCGTCTTTCCCTGATGAGCGCTGTGAGGAGAAAATGGACAGAAGCGTGGTCAAAGGGAAAGCTAGTCGATGCCCTGGTTCGGGATTAAGATGGAACCCGATTCTTGGAATTTGTCGACTGGGGACTCAGGTAGCGCTAAACTGCAACGAGGCATCGGCCCATGCCTCCGTTTTCCCACATTTTGACATGGTGGTATTCTGGATTCTGGCAAAAGCCCAATCTGGCTGTGGCGGTTGACGAGTGATGACCACCCGCAAACAACATCACGGACCCGTGACCTCTCGCGGTAGTTGCTCGCTAGGTGCATGGTGGCGAGGATCCCAAAGGATGCAAGTCAACGGCGCGGGCCCGAGACTGACTTACAAGGCGGTGATACGAATAGCTAGGAATAAAATAAACAAAACACTTCTCAATCACCAATGACAGACAAGGCGACGGATAACAAACTGAATGTAAGGGACGGGCCGGTCAGGAAATTGAATCCTCTCAATGATGAGCAGCATTCCCAAGTCACGATGTCGACCTGACCAGGTCTCGACTTTCTCAAAGGCTTCACAAAAGGCACAGGCCAATCAACAGACATCCTTCGGCTTGATTGAGGGTGTCGTAGTTACAGATAGGTTGATGAATTGTCTGCGAGATAATGCGGGTTTTCGTGCTTGCCAATGTAGAAATCAATTTATGTATATTACATCCCTCCCGGTGCAGGATCCGCTAAGCCGACAGTGTCTGTTTCCGCCAATCAGGTTACACCGCAATGAAGGATGAGGTTCTCAACAAAAGACAGTCACAAGCCATAAACGTACTGAGTTGTTGTGTCATAATGGATGAGTCTACTGTGGCCCAATATCGAAGATGCACTATTACTTGCTCAAGGGGGAAACACACACTGTTGTCACAGACAGTGATTTGCAAGCAGGACCTATTGAAGATCAATCAAGTCAAAGTCGATTGTTGGTTACTTGAAGCTCATGGCTATCCCGGCTCTATCGATCTCATGGGTTGAGTGATTGTGTGCATCTCATCCTACTCTAACAGGTTCCCTGCCATGAGAAATTGCAAGTGGGAAACTACAGTAGGCTGACTATTTACTGTTTTCCAGACAGTTCAAATTGACCTACTTCGTAAGGAGAGGTCAGCATTCACCAGTGGAGAGACATGTAGCAGTGAAGGCATGAGCACCTCTCCACCAACCAAACAGCACATATCAGTTCGCGCTGATGACTGTTTGTATGAGTTCCCATTCGACAGTTCGAGAAAAATGCAAAGTTACCTAACGTAGAGATCAATACCTTACCTATCACGATATGAATGCAGGTGGATACGTACCATTATGAGAGAGTTCTCTAATATCGCAGCGTTTCGTGACGAGGTATTGTCAGTCAGACAAAATGGCTGATTGGAAGCATGAGCCAAAGTAGTTCGGCATCTTCTCCGAATCCCCGACCTAAGCCCTAAGACATCGGGACGGGACTTGGAGTCTCGACGGGATGAAAACCGAAACAAAATCGGTTAGTGCCGGCAATTTTGTCAAATCCCCCTCAAGGTTCCCATCCGATTTTGGGGTAAAAAAAGCATTTGATATGGAAAGACGTCTGAGTGCTGACAAAGAAAATAGACCAGCTTCTGGACCTCGATACTTTTTTTATTCATGCAAATGCAATGCAGGGTGCACACACATACTTCGCACATGCAGCACCCATCAGCGCATGGTTTTTCTTCTTCTTCTCCAACTGATGAGCCATCCCCTGCAAGCACGGTAATTATCTGCAAGTACGGCAACACCACACCGGGCGGTCAGACATCAATGGTCTGATCTTCTTTGCGTCTTGAAAATGTTTGAGACGTGGGACAGCTGTCAGCCCAGCTCCTCGGGACCGGCAGCGTGGCCGAACAATTTCTTTTCCGCTCACCAAGAAAGCGATCGGGCAGATATCCGCTTGTTCGTGATTGGTCTTGACTCTTGAGCCACTGAGACACAACACAGCCCCGATGGATTTCGGACGAGTGAGACATGGGCACCACCACATTTCCGGAGGTTCAGCCGACGAACGACTAGACCTTTCCTCGTGGGCTGTGACGGCTGTCCGTCCAGGAACAGAGTTCCGATTGGTGATGGAACTAATGGACCACGTGTGTTTATCCCATCACCCCGTGGTCCGATGTGTGTCTCGGTGGGTACTTACTCCAGGGATGTCCAAATGGCTGTTTGACGGAATGGGTGTACCACAGAGGTACCTGAGAACGAACCACGCGGAGATCGGTTCGCTGCGATAATTACCCACTGTATTGCACCTCTTCGACGGTGGTGGGTAACTCGGAGAAAATGAATCATCTTCACAGTGCTAAGCGTCCCGGGTGCTGAGTCCCGCTTCATGATCTCAAGGTGGATGGTATCACTGACTGCCGTGCTACTCATAGCATGAAATTCTCTATCAACACCAAAGAACTCTGTCCCATCCTCACACCCTCAGCCCTGACGAGATGGATAAGAGGCCACTACCACGTGGGAACATGATTATGCAGCCACACAACAAGCGAGATCGTAGACCGCCCTTGGAGCTGAAGGGGGCCCCCTAGATCCCAGATTCCACAGTCTCGTGCCAAGGCCACCCGGCACGCCACCTCTACTACCGATGACCTGACCTGCTGGCGTTTGCCAGAGAGCCGGAATGCCCATGCCCGTCGACCCAGGAATCTGGTTCAACTGCCGGGGAGACAGGGACACTACAGATGTTACACCGAGTAACCCTGTCGTATATCTCCTGGCAAATTGTTTCGTGGAAATCTTGGCGACTGAGATATCACCCTTCTCCTCGTCAGATCTCACCATTTCGTCAAGTGGTGAGAGCGTTCACAAATATGGTATCTCAGTCATCTCTGATCTTTATATGTGAATTTCTTGTACTATTATTCACTTTCGTTGCATAGCTCGTAACATCGTTAACCTGACCCTTGTAGAAGTGGAAGTTCCACGGTTATATAGGTACCCATCCAGAAGGAGAACTCCTTTCATATCCCGAAAACCCCCCCATGGCATACCGAATGATCCATGTTGAAAATATCTGACTTAGACCGCAGAGAGAGACAGGCACCGCTAATAGTAGCCGCCCTCGTTTAACCTGGCAGCCATCCTGACAGCCTCTTTCAGCTGTTCATGCTCCCGTGCCACCGCTTCTCTTAAGTGGCCGATATTGGCCTGTAGTTTCTGCGTTTCCTTTTGCAGCTCCGTCCTGGATGACAAGAGCAGTTCGCGGCGCCGCGACATGCTGGCCGCTTCACTTTTGCATCTCTCCCAGGCTTCTCTCTGCAGTTTTTCCGATGCCGCCTTGGGGTCTACGTTCGGTGGAAAGATGCCGAGATTCAAAGCCGTGGCACTGGTAGATGATGAAGGGCTGTCGCCCGAGGGAGCTGGTGACTTGCGTTTTGTTCCCTTGGCCACCTTCTCCCCGGTCGCCGTTGTCTTTGGTTTGTTGGAGGATCCCTTGGGTCTGCCTCTTTTTGTTGTCTTTGGGACAAGTTGTTTTTGTCGTGAGATGGTAGTTGCAGCGGAAGATGTGGGTGGTGATGCAGCGGCAGTATAGTCTTGTTGCGAGTCGGAAAGAAAGCTCGTAGTGGGCACCACTGGGGACCTCCCTGATGCGGGATTCTGTGTGACGTTGTAGCCTCCATACCCGGGGATTTCGGATCCGTATGAGGGTACCTCGGAGCTGTATGATGGGACTTCGGACAGTGGAGACGGGAGAGGTTGTTGTTGGTCGTTTGCCATCCAGGCCGCTGTGCTTGCCGGGTACCCACTCGGGGATGGAGCCCATGCTTGCCCCGAAAAGCCGGAAAGGGAGGCCGGGGACTCGGCAATGGAGGATGGATTCGAGTAACCGTTGTCCCCACCGCCCATGGGGACCTGTTCCTGCATTGCGGGCCAGACTACGTCATGGGACGAGGCTGCGTCATTGTTGTGCTGGTCGTACATGCTCGGATCGTAGGCGGCCGCCATCGTTGCAGATGAGCTCTCGGCAGGCCATTGCATGTTATTATCGAAATGCCCGCTGAATTCGGGACCTGGTTGGGCAGTCTGGGCTTCGAGGGCATAGTGGTTTTGTTGATTTCCCCATGACGCAAACGCCAAGGTCCCCTGAGGGTATGTGTGGTAGATGGGGGACTGTTGTCAGAAGAAAGTTAATACTTACGTACTGATAGACAAGATGCCACACAGCCGCCGAAAAGACAAAGTTAAAATCATAATTACCTCCATAGTTACGAGTTTCTGCTGTTGACTAGTACCGGGCGACGATGCAGGCGGGATTTGGCTCTGGTCCATCTCCCGTATTTATGGAGATGGGTTTTGGTGTTTACGTCGCACCCCCAATTGGTTGTGCTTCGGTGACGATGGTCGATAGGGTTGTTCGCGATGATCCAAAAGCCCCGTGACGTATTGCCTGTCAAAATTGGTGGTGCTCTCTCGCGGTTAACACGAACCCCGGCTTATGACGCAGTTTGTGCAGATAGGAAGGGATAAACGAAAAGCGGCAGCGAAAAGAGTCTCTCTCCCGCACAGGATCGTGAACAGGAGCAAAGACTGAAATAATAAACCATTTTTACTCAACAAAAAAGAACAAAATCACATTCCCCCACCCCCAATTCCGTAACCACCAAAAAATTCAAATCCCATGTTGCGGTTTGGACCAGCTTCGAGATGTATGTCCGCCCTGGTGATGCATGTTTCCGACAGGGGTTGGTTTCTAGGCGAGAAAGGTACGTACAGTACATCTCCGGCAGACACCAGCAAAACTGCCTCTGGCAGTCTGTCTCACCGCTGGGGATGTGTCTTGGCAGCATGCGGCAACGCCGTTCTTGTGGCGCTGACTTCCGCGGGGGCCTGCGAAGCAACATGCCAAGTTCAGCTGGCTGTCCCGTTTTTGCGCATTTCCTTTTCCCCCCCGGCATCCCATCGGCACCATCTCCGGTGGGTATTTGTCTCCTCAACAGACTGGGTGATTGGCCAATTGGCTTGAACGGGACTAGCACTTCGTCCCGCGCATGCAACGCCGATGCACGTCGAGCCATGGAGTGTGTTCTGGAACGGTCTTTGGCGCACACACCACATGTCTTGTCTTGTCTTCCACATTGACTTGCCTTTTCCCTACCGAAACCAACCGATTCTCTTTTCCCATATACGAGTAGGTGTCCAATATTTGTTTGAGGAGGATGCTCCGTGCCGTAAAAGTAGGTACCTTGCGAGGAATTGGACGAGCTATCCCGACGGGCGGTGCCGACACCGTTCGGAGGTAGGGGTGGGGGGGAAGGTGATCGAAAAGACAGGTAGGGATCGTGGAGAAGTCGTGATACTCAGGGTGACACCCACACACACCACTCGAAACCCAACCCTTCGGTACTCACAATCGTCTTCCAGTCTGTCGGGTCGACACTAAGCAAGGTCCCTTTCGCCAACTTTTTCCATTTTCGTTGTTCATTTATCGGTACCTGATGCGGCCCTGCGTTGGCCGGCACACGGACATTGGATCCCTTTTCAGCTCGACTTGTCAATACGGATGTGGTACTGCATCACGGAAGCCACTTATAATGCTGCTGTCTCGGGGCCTGTGAGTCCAGCGCGGGATGATGATGTTGATTCATCACACACTATCACCAGATATGCTGAGATTAG
Source organism: Podospora australis (assembly GCA_033296905.1). NCBI lineage: Eukaryota > Fungi > Ascomycota > Sordariomycetes > Sordariales > Podosporaceae > Podospora > Podospora australis. Next base: position 28,560 of record MU864552.1, read on the forward strand.
CTTGTAATCCTGCATGCAAGGCGACCAGAAATCGGTAACTGTCCCGGAAAAAGATAAGTAATCAAGATTTCAGCTCCGAAAATAAGAAATTCATGTTTCTCTTACTCTCCCCACTCGGCTGCCTGGGTGCTGAACTGTGTGTGGAGAGTGTCAAGTCACATCGAGTATAGATGGTCAGCTCGTATGGAAGACTGTTTGGACACATCTCTGCTCTTACAGTCACAGTTAAGGGGAACATAAATCAGGTAACTCGCTTACTTGGTTGACGAGCGAGATTGAGTCGAGGTACTTTGGTAGCTGTATGGACAAAAGGGGATTGGGATGGGAACCATAAGTACACAAAACTGGCTACGAAACACCAATCAACATGGATCCAAAGGAATCGGCGGTGAAGGCATTGTTTGATGAACATACCTAACGGACGTCGAGGTGGATTTCTATAACCACAAATACCTACCTTGCTCATGGTGACTCGAAATCCAATTTGCACGTGAACATGCAGATTCGATGTGGTATATCCCAAACCGATGTAGGTACCAGCCGTGGAACGACACTGTTGTAGCTCCATATGCCCTAGTCGGGCTTTCTCCTAAACACCAGACTTATCTGCAAGTGCCAGTTCCCCTGATTCACTGTTGTTCAACGTTCTTACTTGAACCCGATATGTCGGTGACGACGTCGTGTCGAATCCGAGATACAGCTTGAGCTAGGCAAACTATACCGGCACGTCTCTCCCGTCCGGGATTTCGCAGTGCGTAGTTGGGCATCCGGTACGCTGCACCTCCCCTTGGCGATGTGCGATTCGCACCCCCAGAAGATCCGTTGAAAGAGGACCTCCCTCAGTTAGCGAACAAGGCCTGAGAGCGTGTTAAGTCGTTTTTCAACCTATTCGCAGACAATTCTTTTCGAACCACAGCTGAGATAATATTGAATTCACCCTAGCATGGGCCCATTTAGGACTGCCTCTTTCTCGACGTATATGCCCCTACGAACGCGACTGCCACTTCAAAGCTGCCAGTCTTTGTCTTCATTCAAGGTGGCGGCTTTTCAAGTCTTACACATCCCAACCTGAACGGTACCGACCTGAAATTGGCCAGCAACAAGTCTATCGTGGTAGTCGCATTGAACGCGCAAGTGTCGAGATCCCGTACCCGGGGGCCGCTCTTCCGCCGATCTACATGTGGGGATCAGTTGTTGACGGGGTTATGTTCCGGGAACCTCCCTTTGAAGCGTTCAGGAATGGCAGGTTTATCAAGCTGCCCGTACTCTTTGGTGATGGTACCGACGGGGTCAGCATCCGCTGATCGCTCCTAATAACACTTCGAGCATCGTCGACAGCGACCGGTTCCTGAAAACACAGTGCCCCCACATTTCCCTCAGGGGACCTGGCCTCCATCAACCAACTTTACAAGAACTCCTAGAGAAATCAGAAGGCATGTCCAGCCCTAGGGTGCTGGGAAAAACAACTGAGTCACGTATAGGGAGATATGAAGTATGCCGCACAAAGTTAGCCAGGGGGAGCCAACCTTTCTACAACAAGATCTGTCAGAGAAAGGCATGACTTGAACAAGAGCGACCGGGAGTTTACCAGTCTGAGTCTAATATTCACTTGTAATCAGTAGTCTTAATGTGATGCCATTAATACCCAAGGTACACTGCAATACGCTCAGCAGTGACTTTTGACCCCAGGCGGCTGTGAACCTGCGACCCGGAAACTGGGAATTGTCTCCCGACACCATGCAGGAGGTTTGTCATCATCAGATGGGTTTCCAGGACACACCGCAGAGTGACAAGCTTTACAAGCCTTTTGATTGCTGGGCAATCTTGGGCTGGAATCTTGGCGGACGGATGTTCGTGCCAAACATGACCAGCGGAAGCTTTCCCTCCGTCACTTTGATGTCCCACTTCCGGATGCCAACTCGACCTTGGTGACCAAGATGTGCATAACGTACATGGGATGATATCTGCGGCCCGACAAGATCGGGTTTAGTCCGATTCCGGCATCCGGGTTCGCCCATGCCGCCCTCACCTTATTGCCGATACAGGTATCTCGGCGATCGCATCTCCTTGATGTGGTCCCATAGAGCGCCGAGAGGGCATTGTTTTGGCGGAAACCACCACACCCCGCATGCCCAGCGAAAAAACGACGATGCAACGCTCCTCCACTGGACAAAGCTTTGGCTGCCCCTGATCTCACCAATGAGCTTCACGATCGACAACAGAAACATGACGAACCGGCAAGGCTTGCGGAGAGGCGACGGAGAGAGCCGCAAGCGAGAGACACTTGTGCAAGCTTGCGTACGGCTCCACCGGATCACGATGGGACTCGGCGCATGGGGTAAAAGGGGACATATAAAGATCTCGTCACGGACGTGTTTGGTTCTGGGATTCCTCGTCACTCCCGAGTCAGTCCATCCTTCGACCAACCCATCAGTCAGGCATCGACAAAGATGAAGGCTTTCTTCGCAGGAGCTGCTTTCGCAGCTGGCGCCGCCGCCCAAGCAGCGGGAGGTGCGTGGGCTCAGTGCGGTGGTCAGAACTGGGTGTCTCCCACGACTTGCGTTTCTGGCTACACTTGCGTGTTCGTCAACCAGTGGTACAGCCAGTGCCAACCGGGCGCTGCTGGTCCCACGACTACTCTGGCAACCTCGACTCGCCCTGCTTCTTCGTCGACCGCAGCACCCAGCCCTTCGACTGCTCCCGGCAAGTTCAAGTGGTTCGGCACCAACCAGGCCGGAGGGGAATTCGGAGAGAAGACCTACCCTGGTGTTTGGGGTACTCACTTCATCTTTCCCGATAACCAGGCCATTCAGGTAAATCTTTCCCATCCATCTCTCCTTGTGAAACTATGCCTGACTGACTGACTGACTGACATGGCTAGACCCTGATCGGCCAAGGCTACAACACCTTCCGCGTGGGCTTCGCCATGGAGCGTCTCGCCCAGAACGGCATCACCGGCTCTTTTGATGCTGGCTACCTCCGCAACTTTTCTGCGTCCATCAACTTCATCACAAACGCTGGCGCTTATGCTGTCCTGGACCCCCACAATTATGGTCGCTACTTTGGCGACATCATCACCAACACCAACGACTTCAAAACGTTCTGGACCAACCTCGCCAAGCAGTTCGTCAACAACCCCCGCGTCATCTTCGACACCAACAACGAGTACCACACCATGTCCCAAGATCTCGTCCTGCAGCTCAACCAGGCCGCCATCGACGGTATCCGTGCTGCCGGTGCTACCTCGCAGTACATCTGGGTGGAAGGCAACTCGTGGACCGGAGCCTGGACATGGAACACCACCAACACCAACCTGGTCGCTCTTACCGATCCTCAGAATAAGATGATCTACCAGATGCACCAGTACCTCGATGCTGATGGATCGGGTACTTCGCCCAACTGTGTCAGTGCGCAGATTGGCTTGCAGAGAGTGGTGGGTGCGACGCAGTGGTTGAGGGCCAATGGAAAGTTGGGTGTGCTGGGTGAGTTTGCGGGTGGGCCGAACAATGTCTGCAAGGAGGCTGTCAAGGGATTGTTGGATCACTTGAAGGCGAACTCGGATGTGTGGCAGGGCGCGTTGTGGTGGGCGGGCGGTCCGTGGTGGGGTGATTACATGTTCTCTTTTGAGCCGCCTTCGGGGACAGGGTATACCAACTATAACAGCATCTTGAGGGCTTATATCTAAGTTTCGAAAGATGGGAGGGTTTGCGGGGCGGTGTTGGTGGTGGGAGAAATAGAGATGGAAATGGGGATATTCGCTGTATATAATTTTGTTTTCGCAATGGAAGCTGGTCTATACAATGCTCTAGATCAAAAACAACAAGTGTGAATACCGACCGAACCAGAGATGACAGTGAATGTACCCCTCTCATTCGCGCATCATAAAACGGCAAGAGAGGTGCCATTCAGCTTTTAATCAAGCATCCTGCCACTGATCTACATGGGAGGGACAATATGGGGCGGAGAGCACTCACAGTAACGGCCTTGAACAACCGTACCGAAGTTCTTGAGAAGGGCGTGGGTCTACTAGACACGAGGGTTGTTCTTTGCTACTAGTCATGGGTTTCTGGATGTTTTGCAAAGGTTGAAGCTCTCTCAAAGAGTTGATATTGGTGGAACGGACTCGCTGGGAGGAACAGATATGGGCAATCTCTCACTGAGAATTTTGTTTTGTGTGTTTGGACGAAAGAACAGTGGAGCAGTTTTCAAAGCCGACACTCTGGAGTATCTGTTAGGGTCATAAAGGAAGATTGCCAGTGTGCCATGGGCATCGGCACAGAATCCTTCTATTATCGGTGTAGAGTCTGTGAGGATGGGTTGTTTTGGCTATGCTCTGAATGTTATCCTCTTCGGGCACTGCACGCTGTCCGGTCAAAGAACACAAGTTAGTTTTGAAACCCTCTGGCGGTCTGGGAGTGGATGGTTCGGAGAGTGGAGCAGGAGCAGAGTCGTACGTTGGCGAAAGTGATGGCTCAGGCTCAGAATCTGAAAAAGAGGAGTACGGGGAAGATGGCGGCCATTTCTACGAGGTCGTGATAGGGGATGGGCTTTTCAGTGCAGAGGATTGACCATGGTTCGACTATAGACAGGCATGCAGTCGAAGACCGAGGGTGCAATTGGAATGTGTGCGGTGTTCAAGTTGACAAAATAAGTAGGCCTTTCAAGCTGCTATGAACTGATCACCAGGCCTACCTTTTCCTTGTTTGCAGACACATACGTCCTCATACTTTCTCTTGTAATCTACCTCCCGTACAGGGAGCTCCGACCAGCACTCCCCTTCCCCTACCTATTTTCCCGCCGTCTGTTCTATTCCTTTTTGGTAGGCCTACGCCATGATTCCTCTGAGTCTTCGGAGTCGTCTTCTTCCTCATCACCTGCAGCGTCTGCGACCTGTCCGAATTGGTCAGGTCCCTGCGTTACAAACTTCTTTGTCTTTCCGGTCCTGAAGACTCCACGCCTTTCTGCGATCTGGGCACTGGCATGTCTGCGGCGAGAAATCTCCGCGACCTCGGCGGCTTGGAGTTCCCTCTGCCGACGCATCTGGCCAGCCATGGTTTTCTGGTATTGCGGCACGGTCGTGTTCATTTGGTGTTGGATAAGTTTTTCCCATTGTTTTCTGAGATGTTTGAGTTTTGCTTGTGTCGTTTGTTCCGCGAGTTCTTTCCAAATCTTCTTGGTCGACTGCCACTTAAGAAGCCGGGCCTTCTTGAGTTCGTAGTCCTTCGGATCGTACTTAAGCTTGTAATCACGATGCGCGTACTTTTCCACAAACTTCTCCACAAACTTCGGAAAACTTAGTAGCTCTGGGAGGTCGCCGGTGAAATCGTATTTTTCTTTCCCATCCAACCCCCCCTCAATTTGGATATTCGTGAAGTCCGCCAGCTCGAGCTGAGAAGCTGCAGCTGTCAAGCTCGATAACGTACCTGCGAAGGCTTCTGGCGCCAGGTACGTCAAACCTGAGTTACTTGGCCAGCTTTTGCCGTTTGTCAAGCGCCGGTTGGAGGGCATGTAGTCGATAAGGACGTTGGTCATGCCACTAAGGATCGAATAGTTCAGGGGGCCTTGCTTCGCTCGCATGATTTCTTGGGCCGTGAAGCCTAGCCTATCGTTTAGACGACCTAAGGCATCCGGATAAACTGCTTTCTTCATTGTCTTTGCATCCGGCTTTTTCTTGTATTCAATTGTCGTCTCGAACTCTTTGTGTTGGAGTTTGTAGCCTTCGTATGGGTCGACATGCACCGGCTGGTCGGGCGCCTCCTTTACGTTCCCGTACTGATCTCTCGTGGCGTCGATTGACATTTGACCCCCGTTTTCGAACCAAAATCGAACAAGAAAGTACGGTGTGTGGGTGGTAGGGAAGATTCGTTGGTCGCTGATGCTAGCCCATGTGTCTTTGGCTTGCTCGATGATCATATCGCGGTTGGCTTGCATCTCAAGCGCCTTGATCATATGATTTGGCATCGGTGGCTCCCCTTTCATAGCGTTGTTGTGAGAGTTCTGCGACTGTGTATAGAATTTGCCTAGGCTCGAGATCTGGAAGGGGAGAGCGAATGCCATGTCAGTGATTGCTAGTAAGAGTCGGGATGTACTGTACTCTGGGATGCGGGTGTTGCATCTTACCACTTTCTTCTGACGGCGTCTGAGCAGCTTGTTTATCTCCTTCATCTTTGGCTTCCCATCTTCCTGGAAGAATTGCTAGAGGATCGCTTTTAGTGCCATGCCATCCAATTCGTACGGAGACTAGTGACTTACTTTGCGAGCTTCTTCGGTTGCACTGTCCCGCAGTCTTTTGATGAACAGTTTGGTTTGCCGTTTGAGCTCGTTGTTGTCGCCATAAAATCTCCTAGCCTCCTGGATGAAAAGCTCACCAAAAACGATACCGGCGTCATTCAAGTCGTCTTCTTCATCAATTCTTTTGTCATCTCCCTGGCCACCTGTGATCTCAGCTTGATCATGATCCTCGTCGTCTCTGGTTTCGTTGTCCAGATCCACTTGCTCGTACGCTACAAAATCATTCTCGGATCTGTCTGCCTCATGCCAGGCGAAAACGTCGATGGAAGCAGGCAAATTGGCGTGGTTGGAATTTGTATCTTTCGCACCGGCCTGCTTCTTAAGCATCCAATACGGCGAACGAGTTGTAACCAGACGGCCACGCTCGAGATTTGCCCTCTCCCTCTCCGTAAAATACTCCCTGACATACTCTAGTACTACCCAGTTCGGGTGACCGTGAGTGAAGCCGGGAGTGACGAGAATGTTATGCGGGTGCATCAACATGAGACTGCTCTCGTGCATGCCACTGACGCCTCCTAGACTCTCTTTATAGGAGCCATGATGGTCGAGCTTCACCATGGCTACCGGAATGCTTGGATCCGTGGTTCTTCTGTTTAACCTGTTCATCCAGGCCACGACGCCGGCAGACAGGACGCGCGGGTTGCCATCACCTCCAGTATAGTACGAAGTCCGTCCATTTTCTGCCGGCCAATACACAATTGCGAGAATGGACGTCTCGTTTTTGTCCGGGTTTGGGGTGAGGCGCCCTGCCTGGATGGCACCATAACCGTTGGCACCCACAACAGCAAATCGTGGCTGTTTGGGGTCGAGGTCTTCGGGCGATAAGTTGAGGATTCCGAGCTCGCGGTCGGTATCGGCATCCATACCATCCCACACAAAAACACGAGTTTTTGTAAAGAGATCGACTCCTATACAGTTCTGCCCAACCACATGACGACATGTCGTAACCAACCCGTCTGGTCTCCATCCGTGGCTGGGATCACCGCCGCTGTAAAAAGTCACCACATCCGTGAAGTACAACTCGCGGTATTTGCCTTGGATACCTCCTCGGGTGATGATCTCTTCGCATTCCAGGAGCTGCTTGAGACCCAGAAAGTGATCTCTGTCGTGGTGTGTGGTAACAATGGCGTCAAATTTCCACAAAGTGCCATACTGCATGTCGCCATCGATGAATTTCAGCGCAGCTCTGATCGCTCCGAGGGCGGTGTGAGTACCACCCCCCCACTTGGGATCCTCCCCACCGTCCATGAAGAAGGCATGGAGAACAACATGGTGTTGCCAAGGGTCGTCTGGGTAAGACCTGGAGCGGTCAATGAGAAAGTGGGCGCTGGCGTCCCCAATAGGAACTGGGATCTGCCAATTTTCGACTCGATAATATGGAATCGAGGGAATGGGATTCTGGTTCTGCTGCAGGTGTCCGGGGTCGTCGATTGGAGGGTCCATCTTGAACTTTGGATAATGCGTAGCTGTCTTGCTTCCTTGGCTCGGGATAATGAAGGTTGAGTGATGGCAGCGAGCGAGAAAGGTGAGCGCATGACAGGGTACATGTACCTAAGGTGTCTACAGGTAGTGGTAGGCGGGTTGGTTTGCAGGTGCTATGAGTCAAGGATCTCATGGCCAGAACTCGACCACCAACTTCTGCACCTGGGGGTGTGCGTAAGCATTCCCTTGTATATGCAAGAACTTCTCCAGGTTCCATTCAGCGTCTAGACTATTGGCCCACCTCAGGTCCGGTCTCTGTGGCAAAGCTAGCCAGAAAGGTATCTTGGCCTTGGGTGGTCTTGGGGGGCGCATGCAGTCAACTCCATTTAGGTAGGTTACGGGTCTACTCACCAGGGAGGTTTGTGATTGCGGGCGGTCCAGAATATCGACGGCGGCGGGATACTGGCCCGCGATATTTGGGACGTGTGAGAGGATTATTTGATGCTCATTTCCCACTTCCGTGTTGTATTCCGGTAGCAATCGCAGACCAAACTTTACATGCCCATCTTGAAACATTATGGGCCCACATTGAGGGCAGCCCTGGGCCGACAAGAGGAAGCCACAAGAATAACCAACTGGCTGTTTGCAACGGGAAGACTGAACGAATACCGGCTTGCGAAGGAATTAGAAGAGGAAAACTGGAATCTACCGCTGGGACAGGGACGGCCCG